>CAUYPK010152057.1:0-23079 GCA_963574355.1 Loris lydekkerianus
ATACACTGGTTTTATAAACAGTTTGACACATTTTCATCACACTGGTTAACATAGCCTTCCTGGCATTTTCTTAGTTATTTTATTAAGACAATTATATTCTACATTTACTAAGTTTCACATGTACCCTTGTAAGATGTACCGCAGGTGTAATCCGGCCAATCACCCTCCCTCTGCCCATCCTCCCCCCTCCCTCCCCTCCCTCCCCTCCCTCTTCCCCTTCCCCATATTCTTAGGTTATAACTGTGACTATTAACTGAGATTCAGCTTAATTTATTAATGATACAAGGTAATTACTTGTCATGTTGTACAAACATAATAAATACATTGAATTTTGAGGGTCTTTTTCATTCATTCTGCCTGGTATAATTAAATATTCTTTCTATCAGAGAAGTATTGTTTTCTATATCTACGATCAGTGCTATTATTGCAGGGAAAATGGGGACCAAAGACTTCATTCTTGGCAAGGAAAAACAGCCCCAGAAAAGGGGGGAAATAGAGAAACAAGCTGAGCAAGGTGGAATAAAAATAGTTTAGCTACTTTACTTTTAAACTAACAGTAAAATTACTTGTCTCGGCAGATTCTGCTTTTTCTGGAAGCCTGGCTTATAAAAAATACAGCTTAAAAATACCCCTGCTGGGTCTGTAAATACAAACACTCTGAAGAACAATGGCTGTAGCAGAAGCTGTTTGCAAGTCATGGGGAGGCTATTAACCAGGCTGACCCCTCCCCAGTCAACCGTCAACAATCTTCCAGAAGCAAATACCCATTGCGGAGATGTGTATAATGGCCAGGGCAGATATCAAGGGAAGAGCTCAAGCCCTAAAATGTGGGTAGGAGGATTTGTACCCTAACCATGGAGGGAAAGGACTCCAGGTGGAGATAAGGGGAAAATTACTCTTTTCAACCAATTCTTCAGAGGAAAACTGACACCACTGTGTCTGCTCCACAGAGAAACTAGAGGGGTCTAACCTCCCCCAAGGCATCTGTGTGCATGAGCACAAAAAGAAGGCAGCCTCCACACAAGGCTCAGGTTCCAGATTTCTCAAGGCTGCCCAGACCCTTAATGTTAATGACTATAGATAGAATAAGAACTAACATTCTTACTCATAGAAACTGCTGACATTTTGTTCCCTTCATCAGCCTATCCTCTTGGCCAAATGAAAAAATAGCCTTTAATAAAAGCTGGATGAAACAAACACTCAGGCCACTCACTGAAGCCCCACAAACTAGCAGTAGAACCCCTGTGTCCCACCTTTTAAAACTATATTCTGTGTGTCCTGTCTCTTTATCTCTCACTGCTTTTGATTTCATTTTCCCCAATTGATTGCCACCAGTTCCACAGGTCTTAAAGGACCCCGACCCCAGGGTAGGACTCTGGCAATTATAAAGTAACATTATGTTTGTGTAACAAAATAATCTAATATACTGTTTGTATATATTTCTGATATTAGTCAGGGTTATCCAGAGAGACAGAAACATTAGTATGTATAGACAAGAGATAAAGATACAGGTACCTAGACAGGTAAATGAGAGGGGAATTAAAGGAATTGGCTCACATGATTATAGAGGCTGAGAAATCTCATGACAAGCTTCTTGAAAACTATAAGCCCTGGGATGCTATTAACATGGCTTTGTTAAAGTCCATAAGCTTCTGAACCAGAGAATTTGATGGTGTAATCTCAGTCCAAGACTGAAGGTCACAAAACTCAAGAGGTACTGCTTGTATAAGTTATAACATCCAAAGGCTGAAGACCCTGGAGTTCTGATGTACAAAGATCAAAGAAGACAACTATCCCAGCTTCAGGAGAGAGAATAAGAGAGGAAATTACCCTTTCCCATACATGTCCCCAACTGATTGAATGGTGCCTGGCCACGTGGACAGTGGAACCTCCCCACTCAGTCCACTGACTCACATGGCAATCCCCTCTGCAAATGCATATGTACCCAGAGGTAAAGCTTTACCAGAGTTTTAGGTATTCTTTAATCCAGTTGAATTAACACTTAAAGTTAATCATCACATTTTCTTTCCTCCCATATCACTCATCATCTTAATTATCTTATGAGTCTTTTGCTTTGTTCTTCATTGAGAGAAAGCTTTTAAACATCACCTTTATATTGTTGATTCAAATCTGTATAAGATTGAATCCCGTTTTAAATGTCCCCTCAAAACTCATGCTAAACTTTAATTACCTAGTGGAACATTTAAGAGGTGATTAAACCATAAGGGCTTTGTTTTTAGTAATGGGCTAATGCTGTTATCACAGGCGTTGACTAGTTATTCCAGGAGTAGGCTCCTGATAAGAGGATGAAGTTCAGTCCCTCTTTCTCTGTCTTGCCTAATCACTTGACCTTCCCTCGTGTGATAAAGCAGCACAGAGGCTTTCACCAGATGCTGGCTTCATTCTCTTAGAATTCCCAGGCTTCAGAACTATAAACCAAATAAATTACTTTTTTTATAAATTAACCAGGATATGATATTCTGTTATAGAAGCATAAAACAGACTAAGACACTGACTAAGGAAAGAGGAAAGAAGATATGAATTAGAAAAATGGGAAATGAAAGTAGAAACATTGCTACCTATCTTATGGGAATAAATGAATTGTGATAGAATACTATAAACAACTTCAAGCAAATAAATTAAATAATCTAGGCCAAATGACAAATTATTGATACATAACTCCTAAAACTGGCTTAAGAGAAAATAAGAAATCTGAATGGACTTAAAACAAATAAAAATATTGAATGGATAAGATGAATAAATCCAGCAACAAAAGTCCAGGACCAAATAACTTCACAGGTAAATTGTACTATGTACCTAAAGATAACTTAGCACATATATTTTATAACTTCTTCCAAAAACACACAAAGGAGGGAATACTTTCCAACTCATCCTATGGGGCTGGTATTATCCTAGTACCGAAACCAGACCAAAATATTACAAAATAACCCCCAAAAAACTAATGACCAATATTACTTAATAATCTACATGCAAAAGTACTCAAAGAACACCACCAAATTTAATCTAGCAATATATAAAAAAAGATTATGCACCTTTTATTGGTGATTATGCACCAATATATAAAAAGGATTATGCAGGTCATCACAACTCAAACATATCATCTATAAGTCAAATTGTCATGAACTTGTCCAAAGTCAAGATTAAAGAGAAAATTCTATAAGCAGCCAGGAGTAAGGACCAATTGACCTGTGGTGGTGATCCATCAGGGTGACAGAAGACTTCTCAACTGAAAATTTTCAAGCCAGAAGAGAATAATGATCTACCTTAAACCTTCTTAAACAAAACAATTTTCAGCCCAGAATTCTGTATCCTGCTAAACTAAGTTTCAAAATCAATGGAAAATCAAATCTTCTGCTGATATGCAAACATTGAGGAAATTTGCTGCAACAAGAGCAGCTCTATAGGAAATATTTAGACCTATTTTCCATACTGAATATAACAATGGACCACCAGTAAAGTAAACATCCAGAAACTAAAGGATAAAACCTGGATTCCACAATGATGCAAAGAATGAAACTAAACAATGGATTTCACAAAACAAGATGAGGAAAACTCTACCACACTTATCAATTATCTCAATAAATGTCAATGAACTGAATTCACCACTGAAGAGTCATAGGTTGGCTGAATGGATAAAAAAGCACAAGCCATACATATGCATTCTCCGAGAAACACACCTAACCTCAAAGAACAAAAAAAGACTCAGGGCAAAGGGTTAGAAAACAATATTTCAGACAAATGGAAATTTGAAGAAAGGAGGGGTCACAATCTTATTTTCAGATAGAAGCATTTAAAGCAACTAAACTCAACAAAGACAAAGATGGTCACTTCATACTGGTCAAGAAAATAGAAATTGAAACAAAAGCACATTTCAATTCTAAATATTTATGTACCCAACTTAAATGCTCCCAGAATTATGGAACAGACCATGATTGGTCTGAGCAAAATATTATCCTATAAATAACACCATAATAGCTAGGGACATTAACACTTCTCTTACAGAGCTGGACAGATCCTCTACACAGAAACTAAACAAACATGCAAGAGACTTAAATGTGACTCTATAACAATAGAGTTTAGAGAAATATACAGAACACACCCTCCTAAAGCTAAGGAATATGTTCTTCTTGTCAACCCACGGAACATTCCCCCAAATAGGTAATATCCTAGGACACAAATCAAACCTCAACAAAATCCAAAGAATTAAAATCACACCTTGTATCTTTTCAGACCACAAGATAGTAACATTGAAACTCAACTCCAACAATTATTTTTATCCCCACAAAGGTATGGAAACTAAATGACCTTATGCTGAATGAGAGTTGACTTAAGGAAGAGTTGCCTTTTTTTTTTTTTTTCAGGATTATTTAATTTTATTACTGCAAAATTTCAGCACCAACCATTGCCTTGAACATAGCAACGATCAAGATACAAGCTACCAAACTTGTGGGATACTGCAAAAGCATTTATAAGAGAGACGTTTATCACATTAAATAGATACCTACATCTGAAAAACAAAAAGACAGCACATCAACAATCTAATGAATCATCTTAAAGAAATGAAAAATGAAGATCATTTCAATACAAAACCTACCAGAAGAAAAGAAATGACCAAAAGTAAATTAAAAATAAATGACATTTTAAAAAAAAGAATCACTCAGAAAATTAATGAAACAAAAAGTTGGTTCTTCAAAAAAATAAATAAAATCAATAAATCTTTGGCTAGATTAACTAGAAACAGAAAACTAAATCTCCAATAAACTCAATCAAAAACAAAAAGAAGGAAATAAGAACTAATACCACAGAGGCACAAGATATTATTTCTCACTACTACCAAAAACTCTATGCCAGGAAATTGGACAATGTGGAAGAAATGGATTAATACCTATATTCTCACCATCTCCCTAGACTTAATCAGGAAGAAATAGATCTCTTGAACATAGCTATATCAAGCACTGAGATTGAAGAAACAATAAAAAGCTTGCAACAACAACAGCAAAAGAGTCCTGGACCAGATGGGTTCACAACAGAATTATATGAAACTTTCAAAGATGAGCTTCTACCTATACTGCAGAACCTATTCCAAAACATTGAGAAGGAAGAAACATTCCCTGACATGTTCTATGAAGCAAACTTCATCCTGAATCCCAAACCAGGAAAGGACCCAACTAAACAGGAAACTACGTACCAATTTCACTAATAAATATTTATGTAAAAATACTCAGTAAAATCTTGGCTAACAGACTACAGCTACACATTAAAATTATACATCACGATAAAGTAGGCTTCATCCTAGGGATCCAAGGCTGGTTGAACATATGTAAATACATAAATATAATTCATCATATCAATTGAGGCAAAAATAAAGACAATATGATCCTCTCGATAGATGCAGAAAAAGCATGTGATAAAATCCAGCATCCTTTTCTAACAAGAACACTTATGAAAATAGGCATAGGTAGCATATTTCATAAGCTGATTGAAGAAAGCTGTGACTAATCTACAGCTAGTATCATACTGAATGGAATAAAACTGAAAGGTTTTCCACTCAGAGCTGGAACCAAACAAGGATGTCCACTGTCACCACTATCATTGAACATTGTGCTGAAAGTTCTAGCCAATGCAATCAGGCAAGAGAAGGATATAAAAAGGCATTCAAATGGGAGTAGAGGAGGTAAGACTCTTGCTCCTTGCTGATGATATGATTTTAAACTTGGAAAACCCCAGAGGCCCACTGACAAAACTCCTGGACATGATCAAGAAATACAGTAACATTTCAGAATATAAAATCAGTGACCATAAATAAGTAGCCTTTGTATATGCCAATTGCAGCCAAATTGAGAAGCAAATTAAGGTCATAATTCCCTTCAAAGAAAATGATATACCTAGGAATATGCCTAACAAAAGAGGTGAAGGACTGCTACAAAGAGAATGATGAAACCAGAAGAAAAGAAATAGCAGAAGACATTAACAAATAGAAAAACATACCATGCCCTTGGCTGGTAAGAATCAGCATTGTTCAATTGTCTATACTATGCAAAGTAACCTACAGATTCAATTCAATCCCCATTAAAATACCAATATCATTCTTTGAACCACTAGAAAATAGTTCTTCATTTTCTATGGAACTAGGGTAAAAAACCCTATAGCCAAAGCTATTCTTTTTGTTGTTGTTTTTATAGTTTTTGGCCAGGGCCAGGTTTGAACTCGCCACCTCTGGTATATGGGGCTGGCTCCCTACTTTTTGAGCCACAGGCATCACCCACCAAGGCTAATCTTAATAATGAAAACAAAACCAGAAGTATCACTCTACCTGAATTCAGGTTATATACAGCACATAAATACAAAGAAATACAACACATAAAGAAACTTTAGGCCAATAACTCCGATGAACTCAGATGCAAAATCTTAGAAGTTCACATGATCAAAAGCATTATATTGGTACAAAATAGATATATAGACATATGGAACAGAATAGAAAACCAAGAACTGAAAACAGTATCTTATTGCCATCTCATCTTTGATAAACCAAACAAAAGCATACAGTGAGAAATGAATCCTTATTGAATAAATGGTGCTAGGAGAATTAGATAACCACATGTAAAAGACCGAAACTCGACCTACACCTTTCACCACTTACAAAATTGACTCACAATGAGAAAATACTTAAATATAAGACATGAAATGATAAAAATCTTAGAAGAAAATGTCAGAAAAGCCCTTGATGATGTCTAGCTGGGGAAAGATTTTTTATGAAGACTTCAGTGGCAATTGCGAGAACAAAAATAAATAAATTGTAATTAAGCTGAAAAGTTTCTGCACAGCTACGAATACAACAAGTAAAGCAAAAAGACAATATTTAGAATGGGAAAATATATTTTTGTGATCTGAATCTGACAAAGGTTTGATAACTAGAATTTACAAAGAACTCAAATTAATTAACCAAAAACTTTCTCTGAAGAAGACAGACCAGTGGCTAACAAACATTTGAAAAAATGCTCATCATTCCTAATCATAAGAGAAATGAAAATCAAAACCACCCTGAGATGTCACCTAACCCTAAGGAGAATAACCCCCATCACAAAGTCTCAAAATTGCAGATGCTGGAGTGAATGTGGAGTGAAGGAACACTTTCACACTGTTAGTGGAAATGAAAATTAATACAACCTTTTTGGGAAAAAAAAAATGGTGAAATTGCAAAGAACTCAAATCAGACAGAAATATAACAAAGAAAGAAACTTTAGGCCAAAAACTCTGATGAACTCAGATGCAAAATCCTCAACAAAACACTGGCATACCACATTCAATAGCACATGAAAAATTTATTTTTCATACTCACATGGAAATAATCCCAGGGATAAAATGATGGCTCAAATCAATCAATGAGATACATCCTATCAACACAACAAAGGACAAACACCATAATCATTTCAATTGATGATTAAAAATCATTTAATAACTTTACATCCCTTCATGATAAAAAAACTCTCAAAAAACTGGAAATGGAAGAAACTTAACATGATAAAAACTATTATATATATATAAGAGGCCCACAGCTAATGTAATGAATGGGGAAAAACTCAAAACTCAAAACTCAGATTTTGAATAAGACAAAGATCCTCACTTTCAACACTATGATTCAACACAGTACTGGAAGTTCTGTCTGGAGCAATTAGACAAGAGAAAAAATAAAGGTCATCCAAATTAGAAAGGAAGAAGTCAAATTATCCTTTTGCAGACTATATGATCTTATATCTAGAGCAGTGGTTCTCAACCTTCCTAATGCCACAACCCTTTAATACAGTTCCTCATGTTGTGGTGACCCCCTACCATAAAATTATTTTTGTTGTTACTTCATGATTTTGTGGTTGGGGGTCACCACAACATGAGGAATTGCATTAAAGGGTCACAGCATTAGGAATGTTGAGAAGCACTGATTTAGAGAAACCTAAATACTCCATTAAGATAACTATAAGAATGAATAAATTCAGTAAAGTTACAGGATACAAAATTGAAATGCAAAAATCAGTAGCAATTTTTATGCCAATGGTAAATACTCTGAAAAGAAACCAAGAAGATAATACCATTATAATAGCTACAAACATATATGTAGGAATAAACTTAACCAAAGGAGTGAAAGATCTGCACTATACAACATTGATGAAAGAAATAGAAGAGAATATAAAAAAGGGAAAGACATTCCCTGTTTATGGATTTGAAAACTCAGTCTTATAAAAATGTCCATATTACTGAAAGCAGCAATCACAAATTCAATACAAGGCTCATCAAAACTTCAAGAACATTCTTCACAGAAGTAGGGAAAAGCATCCTAAAATTTACAGGGACTTCCCACCTCTGCCTTACACACACACACACACACACACACACACACACACACACACGCACACACACACAGAGTAGCCAAAGCCATTCTGAGAAAAAAAGAACAAAACTGGAGGAATCATGTTACCTAACTTCACATTGCAATACAGACCTGTAGTAACTCAACTATTATGCAAGATACAGGGATAAAATGTGACATATGGAACAGAACAGAGGGTCCAGAAATCAACATATCTTTGATGAACTTAAGTGATGCTGTGAAAACTGGGTCTATATGCAGAAAAATGAAACTAGATCCTTATCACTAAAAAATTGTCTTTTAGCTACCATATTCTAAATCAAATTAAAATGGATTAATGACTTAAATCTAAGTTGTGAAACTATGAAAAAAAAAAAATTAGTAGGAAAACTCTTCCGGATATTGGTCTGGGCAAAAACGTCTAGAGTGATACTCCAAAGATCAGGCAACCAAAGCAAAATTAGACAAATGATATTATACCATGCTAATAAGCTTCTGTACAGCAAAGGAAACAATCAACAACGTGAAACAAGAACTCACAGAACAGGAGAAAATATTTGCAACCTACCCATTTGACAAAGAATTAGAATATAGAAAAAACTTCAATATCTCAATAAAAAAAATCAAATTTTCTGATTTTAAAATGGACAAAAGATCTAAATAGACATTTCTCAAAAGAAGACATATAAATGACCAGCAGGTATATGAAAAAATGCTCAACATTATTAGTCAATGCAAATCAAACTATAATGAGATATCTCACCACAATTAAAGTAGCATTTGTTCAAAAAACAAGCAATAATAAATGCTGGTGAGGATGTGGAGAAAGGGGAGCCTACATAACCTGTTGGTGGGAAGGTAAATTAGTGCAACCTTTGTGGAGAATGGCATAGAGTTTCCTCATAAAAATAGCAATCGACCTATTATATGAGCCAGCAACCCACTGTTGAGTAAGTATTCAAAATACAGAAATCTTAAAAGATATCTGCTGCCCCACGTTTGTTGCAGCATTATTCACATTAGCCAAGATTTGGAGTCAACCTAAGAATCCACCACTAGATGAATAGATAAAAAAATTGTGGTACATACACAAAAGACAGTATTCCATGGCACACAAAAAGAATGAAATCCTGCCATTTGAAACATGGATGGAACTGAAGAATACTATGTTTAGTGACTTACACCAAGCACAGAAGAACAAATCTTTTATATTCTCACTCATATGTGGAAACTAAATATGAAAAAACAATTGATCTCATGGAGACAGACAGTAGAGGGATGATTAGCAGAGGGAAAGGGTAGTTAGGAGGGGGGTGGATACAGTGAGGAGTTAATGGGTACAAAAATATACTCAGATAGCTAGAAAGAATGCCCAATAATATTTGGTGGCACACCAAAATGACTATAATGAATATAAAGTTATGGTATACTTTAAAATAACCAAAGAGTGGACGAGAATGTTTCTAAAACAAAGAAATGTTAAATGCTTGAGATGATGGATACCTCAGTTACCCTGGTTTGATTAATGCTCATTGTAAGCCTGTATGAAAACATGACCTGTACCTTAAAAAGATATACAACTAATAATACCTCTAATAATAAGAAGAAAAGAATCGTGTGAAAGAAGAGATCGGGATGACTCATAGTCTGTACACTGGCTTTAGAGGGTAATTGGGAAATTAACTGCCAGTACTTGGCTTGCCGTCACATCAGAAAACCGCCCTCTGATGGGTGCTACTTTTCCTTGGTGACAAGAGTCAAGTCAGAGTGGCCTGCTGGCAATGATCCATACCTCTTATTTCCGAATGCTGCCCTTCCTCATCATGTTTTAACCAAATGATAAGGTAACCATTGCCTCTCTGTGCTTTTTCTTCATCCAATCTCCTCTAAACCTCAGACTCTGTATCCACCAAAAATATTTTCATAGATGGACTCATTCAGATAAAAGTATCCCTGAGCAGTATGATATTTATAGATGATTTCATAGAGGAGATAAAGAAGGGGTTTTGGATCAAATACTCTACAGTATTATAATTTATTTATGTTTTATTTATTTAAATGTGATTTAATTAATTTGAAAATTACTAAATTTCTCCGAAAGGAATTATTACTCTTCTCTCCTCCCCGCAACATCCCTCTTTGGATCTACTGATTTCTGTTAATTGCCAGAAATTGAATTTTTTTTCTTCTTTCCATTCTCTTTGGAGCACTTAGTCCCTATGGCTTCCTTTTTCTGTGAAGATTTTTTTCCCAAATGATCTCACACATTTTACTTTTGTTGTTCATGATAACTAAGCAAACATTTTGGATATGTGAATATTCATTTGGAGTTTCCTTACAAAAGGCTGATAGAAGTTTTGCATCTGGGAAATAAACAGTATTTCTGATAAAGCAATTTTGATTAAAAAATAATTATCTTGTATTACACAGTATGTATTATACCTAAAACATATCAAGTTGTTCAAGAGATATTTCTATATCAAGAGCATTCAATTTGATTAAATACATTTTAGAAGTATTGCTTTACTAATATTCTTTTCTTTCTAATATGTGAAAATTAGATAAAAATTGTGCTCAATAGGGTTAGGCTCTGGTCATTTTCTTTTTGTCATCTGTTTTTCTCCATCAAATCTATTTTATCATTGTCTGAATATTTCCTAATGATGTCATTAAATCCTGACGAATGTGTTCAGAGTAACATTTAAGTAATGATTAACATTATTTATTGTTATATATATAAATAATTATTATTTATTTATTATATATAAATAATTATTATTTATAATTATATTACAATATATAATTATATATTATATTAATTAATTAATATTACATATTAAAATTATTTATTAGCATATAAACTATGATTAAATGTGGTTTTAAAACTAGCCTCCTATT
This sequence comes from Loris lydekkerianus, assembly GCA_963574355.1. Lineage (NCBI taxonomy): Eukaryota > Metazoa > Chordata > Mammalia > Primates > Lorisidae > Loris > Loris lydekkerianus. The sequence continues at coordinate 11,282 of CAUYPK010152057.1, forward strand.
TACATAAGTGTTCTTTGTCTAATATATATTTTGTAGTTTATGTATGCAAATAATTACTATAAATATTTTGCAGAAGTCATTATTCTGTATCATTATCAAAGCCTATAATCTACATCCATTGTTAATTCCCCCTCTGTGGTTTCTTCTGAGATTTTTTTGTTTCCTCTAGTCTCCTTGCACTAAGCTTCCACTTTTCCTTCCCAAATCCTGAACATTGAGTAGTTGCATGATCTGTTTGAGTTTCAGGTAGTACTTGATGAAGAAAGACTCCTCCTGTGCCCTGCATAACAAAGCACCATCAGATGTCTGAGTCAGAATAAGAAAAAAGCTTCAACAAAATGGTAGATCATTAACAATTAATTCCTAGACAATCTCCTTCATCCTTTTTAAGGCTTGTTATAAGCAGTCCCACGAAATATCTTTTCTAAAGTCTGTTGACTTATGAGATCTTGTCTTGTCCTGCTGAGTGTTATGATGCCTTCCCTCCGCCTATGGTTCATGTGGATGGTCCTCCCTGGTGATTCCACAGCAATTTTGAGAAGAGAACTTCAGTTTCCCTCTATTTTATGTCTTCCCTGTAATAAGGAATTACAGTATGGTACTTCTAAGATTGGGCTCAGAGCCCTCTCCTTCCTTTGAAATGTAGTTCCTGTTTTTGAATTCTTGATTTTAAATTCTTGTGTCCACAAAAAGTTGTTATCAAACTTATTTCATAAAGAGGACATTCTTTGGTCATAAACAGAAATTAAAACCTTTTTATTGTCTCTCTACTCTTTTGTACAATATTTGCATGGGGGAAAGGAAACGTGTAATTTGTATTGCACATACAACCAGCTTATATATATATATATATTTTTTTTTTTTCTTCAAAAGAAATGTCAGTTCAGCAAAACTATTGATATAACCACTGAGCAGCCATCCTTCCTCCTTTAAAAGTAAAGTAACCTTGATTTTGGAGGGGGGATCATCTATAAAAGGATATATTTTTTACCTGCCTTGCAATTACCTATAGGCATATGATCCAGTTTTGACCAGTAAGATGGAAGTGGAAGCCACTGGGGAATTTTGTTGTAACTGTGACCCCTGCACCCTTATTCCTGATTTGAATGAAGAATTTCAACATTCATTTTGTAATCACAAAGCCATTATCAGGGAAAATCTAAAAGAATTCTCATCTATGAGTCTATCCATGAGTCACTGAACCAATATCAACAGGTAATCAAATTTTGGTTATGTCTCTTTGATTAGGCTACTTAACCTACAGTTAAAGATAAGTTCTAATGGATACGTCTAATAATAAAATCTAACTCTTGTCATTATTTGTTTTCCCATTACAAGTTGTTCTTTTTCCTGTATTACTTGAATAATTCTTCCATAAATGACATTTTTAAAATCCTGATGTAAGATTTGTTTTCACCTTAGTACAATTTAGCAATTTTGTTCTTTAAATAAGAGATAATGGAAAGATACCATACTGTTTCATAAGAGAGAAATAAGTTATTAAAGGAGAAGTTCATAACCATACTGCTCAAATAAATTGCACTCAAGAGCTGGTTTAGTGAACAAATGAAAAGCAAAATCAGTATAGTGACTCCTTGCTAGTGGAAGTAATGAATACACATAAAATCTCAAATAAAATCATAATATATAACACCAACATCATAGGACTGCAATGATTAGACAACAGTATTATTTTTGTAGGAAGACAACACTATGAGATAAGAATAATAGTTTTTTATTTAAGTTTCAGACTCAGACTTTACTACTCTGGTGTTTAGTTTTCCAAAAGGATAAGCTATTGAAATGGTCTTATCTACAAGAGTGTTCCTTTGATTAAGTGGTCCTATCCATTTATTCATTCAACAAATATTCATGAAGTACCTACCATGTGCTAAGAGAGCCAGGTATCACAGATAACTAAGGCACATTTGCCCCTTCTGCCCAAATTTCCTTAATAGATGGTATGATTAAGAGAATCAAAACATTTAAAAATAATTTTAAAATTTTATGTTGTAAAAACAAAAAAAAAAAATGCTTTGAGTTGTACAAAAAATATGTTGGTGAGATCAACTCCCTTGGCTGTAATCATCAGATGAAGTTATCTCTGAGCAGGAGAATTTAAACTGACACCTAAGTGGTGAGAAGGATGAGCAAACAAAAAAATGAATTTGGCCAAGAACTAGGCATTAGGTGGCTATGACTTACATTGAGGTAATAATTCCAAAAAATTAGAGACAGAAAAAGGGCAATATTTCTCTAAATACAGAGAAGCATGAGGGGAAGTGCAGTAGCCAGGGCATTATCATGGGAGACTTACATTCCATGTTAAGAGTTTTTCTAATTTCATGGGGAGCTATTTATATCAGTTAAGGATGCCTTTGCTTAATAGTAACAGAAAACCTAGACACCAATGGCTTAGACCATAACAAATTTTTTATTGTGTCAATGAATATACGGAAGTCAGTTACTGCAGGACTAATTCACTGGCTCAAAGACATTAGCAAAGATCTGTCCCTGTTCAGTCTCCCATTGGCCGTTTCAGGAGAGTTGGCATTTTGTCTCTGCCCTTCTTGCACATCATAGTCACAGTAGATAAGCATGTTGTCCTCAAACATAGATCTAACAGGAACTGGCTAGAGCAAAATGCTTTCATCCTTTTTATCCCAGTAGTAAAATTTAGGTTTAGGTTAAGCTAATACTAGACATGGATGTCGCTACAGATGGTCAAAGCTTTTCAGCAAATTTTACTCTATGTGAAACAGAGAACATTATGGGGATTAGGATATTTTTAGAAAAGAACTACAAATTGAATCACTAAAAGAAAAGAGTAAAAGATGTGATTCCCATCATTTCCCATTCTTTCTAAAGATTACTTGAGTTACAGTGCCATATAGTCTTTTGTTAATGGAAATATGGTAAGGATTTTATTGAATTCTTAGTTCTTCACAATGTTTAATCTCAGTTCTATCTCATTTTATGTGATACAAAGAATATTTTACAAGTATTATGCCCAGCCCTCGATATGAATGATATAATTCAGAAGAATGTCTGGAACTTATCAAAATATTAATATTTTATGACTACTAAGACCAAAATACTGCTATAAAATCACTAGGAGGAAAGCTTTAATATTTCTGACATTGAATTTTTAACACATTTTAAGACTTTTTTTGGAACCATCAAAGTATTTTAATATTTCAGATATATAAAATTCTGATTTCTCAAAGTTTGGGGTTATTTTTAATTTTTGACAACCTGTATCCATTAAAGAAACAAGATTCATTTAACATAAGTTCATTTTCCAGTCTAATAGAACAGTTACTACAATAACTTTTATTTATGTGATTTATGTTCTTTGCTTAAAGGAAGTGCAGCCTTAGTGTTCAAAATGCATTTTCAGATACAGCTATGATAGTCAAAGCCACCAGTTCAGAATATTCAATGTTCTTCATAAAAAGTCTTAGAGATTGATTATAATTTCCCAAATGTTGAAGCACATTAAAAGAAGGATTTCTTCTGTTTGATGATGCAACAGTAGTTTCTATTTTATATTTCAAGTAGCATTGCTTCTGGAATGATATCTGGGGTATGCTACTCAGGAGCAGGTTTACCAAGTTATCATTTAGATCATAGAAAATGAAACATACGATGTCATCAGTTGTCACAAGAACATAATATAAATAGGTCTTCTGTCTGCAGATGTCTATCTGGCCTGATTTTAATTGCAGCATCAATGTATTTCGAAGAGATACTTAAACTTTGATTCTGCCATTCTGAAGGGCTGTCCTCTGCCAAGATGCATTGGAAAAGGAGACTCAGAAACTTAAAGAGTAGATAAATATGAACTTGAACCAAATCTATTGTACAAAACAATAACTTGCCATTGGGAATAAAATGTTTCCTTTAAGATGTCATAAAAAGTAAAGTCAAAGAAAAGGAAAAATATTTACCTTCCTGTGGTTTTAACTAAACATACTCTCAGTGAGTCAACCTGGCTATGCAGCCCAGGAGAAAGAATTGTTTTCTGACTTCAAATTGCCAATAAGTTTTTTTTATAAATAGTGGGGTTTTGCATATAGTATTGACAACTGCTACCATTTCTAAAATACATATAGGAACAGTCAATGTTCTATAACCCCGAAAAATCAGGGCATTCTAAGAAAAAATAGGGATACAGGATGGAAAATGTTCATTTACCCTTGTCCTGCGGGATTTGGGTTGATTTCCATTAGCCAGGTGCTGATAAAATCCCTATGGATATGGATGCGTAATAGATTTTGTTTGGTGATTGGGGTTGGGGGTGTATTTCTGCAGCTTTTTTCCTCTGAAGCCAAAAGAGTATAAAATCCTTTTAACTAGACTCCCAGCCCCCATTTATGATAAACAGAGTAGGCTGCCTCACCAGCACCAGCAATACGTAAAGTTCAGCTTCCTTCTGCAGGGAGATAAGAGGATCTTAACGGGTGGCTCTGAGCACTGCATTTCCTATTTCACGCTCAGTGCATACAACTTAGGTTAACTCTCTTCATATGTCATGGATTCTTTAACAAGCCCACACTGCCTTTCCCAAGACACAACACTACCCATTTTCCCTCAAATGTGCAATGGTAATTGCCTTAAACAACGCTGAATGTTTTAAATTCAGTAATCAAAGATGTGTATACTTAATTGTTTTTATCTGGTTGAATTCTGCTGCCACTATGTAAATAGTGCTATAAAATATCTGCATTTGCTTTTCTGAAATTCAAGATACAATGTTCGGTTTCATCATGGAATCTCCTAACATGTATTGATTGCCCAGATATGAATTGGAATCCAGTGATACAAGCTAAACCCCAGGCCCCAGTTAAAATTATACAAGATGTAACTCTTACTAGGGCAGCATTGCTATGCACACCAAAGGATCCTTGTTTTCAATAAACCTCTAACAAATGAAGGGGATTCCTTTTGTTGATCAACATTGTATGAGAAATATATTCCTAGATGCTATAATTTCAGAGTGGTATGTTTTGATCCTGAAATTTTTATCTCATTATTGAATAGTTTATGGATAAAAGTGTTCACTATTTTAAAAATATTTTCATTGAATGACTAAATATCATATATAAACCTTTTTTTTAAAAAAAGGAGTGAATGTACAAGAAATATCAAATACTCACTTTTCTTCCTTGACTCTAAGAATTAGTTCCTAAAAGTCATACTAACACTTTAAAGTAAATTTCCTAGAGAGTTCTATGAATATGAACACACCACACACGCACACAGACAGGAATACATATATAAACAGCTCTGGACTTCCTGTAGTTTGACTTATGATTTTGGGATTTTATAATGGTACAAAAGCAATACACATTCAGTAATACCTTGAACTTTGAATTTTGATCTTTCTAACACCATCAGCAATACATAGCATAATACTCTATCAAGATGGGGGCAGCAGCAGCAAATCACAGTTCCCAGTTAACCACGTAGCAGAACAGTAAACAACTCATACTCTAAATGAACTCTGTTTCCAGATGGCTTTGCTCAGCTCCAGGCTAATTTAAGTTTTCTGAGCTCATTAACGGTAGGCAAGGATAAGCTATGATGTTTGGTAGATTAGGTGTATAATTGAATTTTGCCTTAAGAAATCTTCATCTTACAGATGGGTTTAAGGGGAATTTACCCCATCAGAAGTTGAGGAGCATCTGTATACACATATATAGACATACATTTTGACTTAATATTATGGCAGCACATACAATCTTTTATATGATCTATTTCGTTATAATTTTTCGTGCCTATCTAGTATTCATTATATAAACAACTTAGAATGGCCCTCTGTGACAAATGTCTTTGTGCTTATAGGCAAATATATCCATCAACTAAAAATTTATTCTAAATGTTGAAATACTGGATCAGGGAGACAGGGATGTATGGAAGCTTCTTATCTTTTACAGGTTATTTACTTTATACCTTAAATTTATAACATACTTATTGTCCACCTATATTTTAAAATCCTTTGAGTCAGATTGAATAGGGTAATGAAACCCCACTAGTTTGAGTAAAATGATGCCATAGCACTTTTTATTTTTCAAATTTATATCTTGTCACAACTACACTTAACTCCATAAGGTCATAAAGTTAAAATAAATAATTCATAAAACATACCAGGACTTAACCCATTATTTCATAAGACATGAAAGATAGCAAGCTTAATTGTCTTTGGGTTGAGCCCTTATACTTTCTTGGATATACATGTAGTAATATTTCTTCACATCTAAGTTCTTTATGTTTACCATACATGGGTTCACATTAAGTGAAAACTAAAATTCTCCTGTAGTTGTAAAATGCTTGCATCTCCAACAACATCCGCAGAGTGACTATGGATTATGACATTCTTTTGAGATGTCCCTGGAAGTAACAATGATATAGGTTCACTACTCTCAGCATGTTGCAAGCCCTATAGCACTCCATTTTAGGTAACAAAGCTTGATTATGGACACAAAAGAAAAACTGCATTAGAAAAATTAAATAGTCAACTTTATTCAAGACTATAAGTCATAGAGGAAAATGAACAATCTCAACTTTGCTGAAACAAAAGGCAGACTTATTTTTTAAAAGCTGGAGTAAGCTAATGGAAAAGCTGGTGGAGGACTAGAGAGGGGAGAGTGGCCATTGTGACTAGATTTTCTGTGCTTGCTAATTGCCCTATATGAAAGTTAGGCTTCTGCCCTCCCAAAGAGGCACTACCTTCCCTGATGATTACATTTCAAAGGTATAGCTCTCAGGACATGAGGCGGACATTTCCAGGCTGTAGAAGATTTACATTGCAAGGGGGCAGAGAAGGAATTTATAACTGCAAGTTTTCTAAAGTAAATGCTCAAAGAAAAGAGAAGACAGGACCTATGGTCAGGAAGAAACCTGTCTCCAGATTAGTCAAGCTAAAAGGAACATGAAAGTTCTCTTGGCTGAACAGAAGTTATAAAAGACCATGAAGTAATTAGAAGTTAAGGAATAACATGAGGTCTTAATTTAGGTTGTGATGGTTTACCCTGGTAAAGAACACAAAATTTATGTAGTACATATGCATAAATGGTAGCAATCATGTGCAATGGTTAGATGCTATTTAAATCTTTAATCCTTAGTAAAATAAGCAAACCATTATTTATAACCAACACTTTAGGATTTGAATGTTTTGTGAAAAATTATAAGTTTACACACGAGAAAGTTCTTTTATAGTGTCTGGAGTTATAAATATATTTCACTTAATTCAAATATATGTGACAACTACGTTTGATAATGTAGCAAACATATTTACATTAGTTGGAACTGCTATCTATTCAAGATTAGAAACTTTTAAAAAATCTTAAGACTAATTTAGAAAATACATGAAAAAAATTTGATCTTTTGAAAATTATTTTCCTAACAAATTTAGAAAGTCAAAGTCCTTAAGAACTAATGAATTGCAAAGGAAATAAAAGCATAAATGCATGCTTCCATAAAAATTGTCTAAGTCTTCTGGATATACACCTAGTAGAGGAGTTATAGGATTGAATGGTAGGTCTATTTTTAGATCCCTAAGTGTTCTCCAAATATCTTTCCAAAAGGAACATATTAGTTTGCATTCTCACCAGCAATGTAGAAGTGTTCCATTTTCTCCATATCCATGCCAACACCTCTGGTTTTGGGATTTTGTGATGTGGGCTAATCTTATTGGAGTTAGATGACATCTCAAAGTAGTTTTGATTTGCATTTCTCTGATGATTAAGGATGATGAGCATTTTTTCCTTTGTCGGTAGGCCGTGTGCCTGTTTCTTCAGAGAAGTTTCTCTTCAAGTCCCTTGACCACCCTGAGATGGGATCACTTATTCTTTTCTTGCTAGTACTTTTGAGTTCTCTGTAGATTCTGGTTATTAAACCTTTGTTGGAGACATAACCTACAAATATCTTCTCCCATTCTGAGGGCTGTCTGCTTGCTTTACTTACTGTGTTCTTGGCTGTGCAGAAGTCTTTTAGTTTGATCAGGTACCAAAAGTGTATTTCCAGAAGACCAAAAATCACATTATAACAAAGATATTTGTACCACAATGTTTACTGCAGCCCAATTTATAATTTCTAAGTCATGGAAGAAGCCCAAGTGCCCATCAACCCATGAATGGATTAATAAATTGTGGTATATGTACACCATGGAATATTATGCAGCCTTAAAAAAGATGGAGACTTTATCTCTTTCATGTTTACATGGATGGAGCTGGAACATATTCTTCTTAGCAAAGTATCTCCAGAATGAAATAAAAAGTTTCCAATGTACTCGGCCCTACTATGAAACCAATTTATAGCTTTCATATGACAGCTATAACCCAATTATAGCCCAAGAATATGGAGAAAAGGGAGAGGGAGGGGAGGGGATGGGGGAGGCTGGGTAGGGTAAAGGTAATTGATGGGACCACACATACAGTGCATCTTACAAATGTAGAATATAAGTGTCTTAACACAATAATTAAGAAAATGCTATGAAGTCTATGTTAACCAGTTTGATGAAAATATTTCAAATTATATATAAAACCAGCACTTTGTACCCCATGATTACATTAATGTACACAGCTGATTTAATAAAAAAAGAAAAAAAATTGTCCAAGTCTTGTTTTAAGATAAAATAAATTAACAAAATTAATACTTTAATTATTTTGATATTGAAGAAAAAAAATCATTGTTAGAAAGTTCATACAAGAACTAACTGTAATAAATTCTGTTCTGAATTACTACAAAATTCTGTATTTGGGGAGAATAAATTCTTAGCAGGAAAGCATGTCAAAGTAAGTTAGATATATATGTTTTTTAACTTATGTCAGTATGACAAGTGTGGAAAATATGTTGAGCTTTTTGCCAGGATTATGTACTGATAATTATTTTTCATGGTAAAACATGAAGTAAATGAATGATTCTCTAAAGAAAGGAATGTAATTTTTGTGTAATTATATTATTTAATAGATACACTTGTGCCAGATTTTCTCTTTTGTCTTATATAACTTTGAAAGTAAGTAATAGTTTGAAATTTCTTAAGCTATGACACTGTTTTTAAAAATCTTGAACAATTCAACCCATTCTAGCAAAAATTAAATTTTAAAAAAGACAGGAAAATTTAATGCTTTCATTATGGAAAACTGAAAGCACTAAGGAATTGTCTATCTTGCCACAAATAAATTATCTATTAAATCACTGGTTAGGAAAGGATGATTGCACTTTTTTGAACTCTTACAAACTCTCTCCAAATCCAGCTGCTCAAACAGGTTTATAAAAATTTCACTTTATAAAGAAGCTCATAGCACCTCTGAGAGCATTGGTTTCTGGAATGTTGGGCCATACATTGTCATAGAAAATAAAACCATAGATTTGCTGTCTGTGTGGGAAGTAGATAAATATCCTTTACAAAATCTCTTAATTCCTGTGGCACTTTTTTCTTTAGTTTGACCATGTACTTTTACATTTAATAAAGTAATTAAAGCAAACATTAATCTTATAAATTGGTTTTGGAATTCTAGACTTTCACTCAAACCTAAAAATGTGTATTTTATTATAATACCCTTTGAAGTGTTTAGGTGAAAATAATAAGAATTATACAAGGATATTGTCAAATTTACATGGAGGGTAGACTTCCTGTATGACATAGGTCAAGTCAAGTCCACTGTAACAATGCTAAATTTAAAGCAAAAGCTTCTATTATAATAATCGGTTGAACATAAACATTTTCAAAAGTTTGCATACTCAGAGTTATTAAAGCATTATTACAAGTTTTTAGGAGCAAACATTAGCAATGTGAATTGTGAATGTCTACATGAAATAATATGTAATATGTATTAGCACTGAAATTTACAATAAGACTTTGTGACTTCAATATCTCTTAGGCATATTAATCCTAACTTCTCCATTTTCCACACTGATGTTAGGTAAGAGGGTATTTTAGTCAATATCAGAGTTAAAAATTAAATGATTGTAAAATCTTTCTGATATAGGTGTTAATCTCAGAAGTGACGTGTATAAAGGGAAGAGGTTCTTTTAGTCAATATCAGAGTTAAAAATTAAATGATTGTGAAATCTTTCTGATATAGATGTTAATCTTGGAGGTGACTTGTATAAACCAATGACTTAATATATAAATAAAGTGAAAAATCCTTTCTAGTCTCATTACTATAGTATTTTTTTCAAATTGACTTTCCTTGGACTAAATACATGGCACTCAAAAGTCCTTTGTGAAAAGGGAGGCTCTGATCATTCAAATTATCTATGTAATATGTGTGTGCAACTTTCATTAGGAAGCTGTTTGTTTAGTTCTTTAAAGGTTATAAACTACATGGTTTCAAATTCAAAAACATGATGATTGTAACAGTTTGCCTTTTTAAAAATTACATGTTTTCTTATTTTTTTATCCTATTGCATTTATTCATAATTTCTATAGTTAATTTCAGGCTCCAAATCTGAATAAATCCTAGCTGTTCTCATTACATCTAGTCATGGCATTTATACATATATACCAAAAACAACAAAAAAAGTAATGGTACTCTATTCATCATGCTGCTTCTGATTTCCATACCATTTTTTTTTACCACATGTAGAGATTAATGGCACAATTTTCTATCCCTACTAATTATTGACCAGTGTGTCCAAGGAAAATGACCATTTTATTTATTTATTTTTACTTTTTCTTTTCTTTTTTTTTTTTTTTTTTAAGACAGAGTCTCACTCAGTCACCATGGAGTAGAGTGCTATGGCTTCATAGCTCACAACAACTTTAAACTCTTGGGCTCAAAAGATCCTCTTGTCTCAGCCTCTTGAGTAGCTGGGATTATAGGCCATGACACCCAGTAAGTCTGTTTCTATTTTTAGTAGAGATGGTGTCTCACTTTGCTCAGGCTGGTATCAAACTTCTGAGCTCAAGCAATCCGCCCACCTCAGGGTCCCAGAGTGCTAGAATTATAGGCGTGAACCACCATGCCTGGCCAAAAAGGACCATTTCAAATACAGATTTACACCAATACTCCTAAAATAAGAAGTTAGTCATAAAATATAAACTTTTTTGTTCTTTACAATGTGATATATGACATAGAATAACTCCCAAATGTTTAGTGTTATAATTTTTAGTCGGATACCATGTTTTATGCTTGGTTAATTTTAAATTATAGTTATAAGAAACATAACAAAATTTCCTTAAAAATTATTTAAATTCCATTCATTTATTCTTTCTATGATAATTATTAAGCATTTATTGTATGCCACTCCTTAGACTAAGAACTGGGCATAGAGATTAATAACAAATACACAAATTAACCATTTTAACGATGAAATAAATCACATAGTAAAGATATGAGCAAAATACTGTGTAATCACAGTGTAGAGATGACCGTACATGTAAGTTCTATGTAAGCGTCAATAGTCTGCCTTACTATCAGGGCATTCTCTAGTGAAGGACATTAATTGATCTTTATCCTCAACTAACAACAAACCTTCTCTCCCCACCTGAGTGTTAAGTCCCCAGAGAGAGCGAAACAGGTCAACAGATGAAAGCAAAATATTCACCTTATCACTGAAAAAGGCAAAGTTTGAGGACATAATCAACCCCAGTAAGAGAGCAGCTTCAGGCCATAATAGCTGATGGCCTCACCGCTTAAAATTCATATAATAGATGAAAGGACAGGTCTCAAGAAAAAAAAAAAAAAAAATAGGCACCCAAAGCTGTGCTAAAAATAAAAAATATTATCCAAAAAACAAAAAAAACGTAAATTATTTTACAACCGTTGAAGAAATATGGTTTTTCTTTT
>CAUYPK010152067.1:0-27459 GCA_963574355.1 Loris lydekkerianus
AGGCTATAACCCAACTATACCACAAGACTATGAGGAAAGGACCAAGGAAGGGGAAGGGAGGGGGGAGGTTTGGGTGGAGAGAGGGTAATGGGTCGGGCCACATCTATGGTGCATATTTTTATCTATAATAAAAAAAAAAAATGTGTGAGACAGCCAGGGGCAGTGGCTCCTAGCACCCTGGGAGGCTAAGGTGGGCAGATTGCTTGAGCTTAGGAGTTCAAGACAAGCCCGAGCAAGAACGAGACCCCGTCTCTAACAAAAATAGCTGGGTGTTGTGGCAGACACCTATAGTCCCAGCTACTCAGGAGGCTGAGGCAAGAGGATTTCTTGAGCCAGAGTTTGAGGTTGCTGTGAGCTATGACATCACAGCATTCTACACCACGGTGACTGAGTGAGACTCTGTCTCTAAAAATTAAGAAGAATAAAATTTTTTTTAAAAGAATGTGATACAAATATTTTGTATTGCTCTTGTTTCAAAAATATAGAGAGGGGAAGTTTTCCTTCCTACCTCCCTTCTTTTTTTTTTCAAATGATCATATGTAGAACCCACATCTAAAAACAAACTAATTGAAGTGATTGAAGTGGAGAGAGAGCTTGGAAATTTGCCCCATTTCCCTTAGTCTTTTTTTTTTTTTTTTTTTTGAGACAAAGCCTCAAGCTGTCGCACTGGGAAGAGTGCTATGGCATCACAGCTCACAGCAACCTCCAACTCCTGAGATTAAGCAATTCTCTTACCTCAGCCTCCCAAGTAGATGGGACTACAGGCGCCCGCCACTACACCCAGCCATTTTTTGGTTGTAGTTGTCATTGCTGTTTGGCAGGCCCAGGCTGGATTCCAACCCGCCAGCTCTGGTGTATGTGGCTGGTACCTTAGCTGATTGAGCTACAGGCCCCGAGCCATTTCCTTTAGTCTTGGAAGCAGATATGCCCTGAGGCTCCTCTCTAGAACCCCTAAATTCCACAGAGCATATTTTAAAAATCACTAGAGATACCAACTGTAAAATATTTTAGCAGGATAGGATAGGTAGGATTAGGTGCAAACTGTATGTTATAGGCTCCAACCAAGTGAGGAAAAGGGTTAGGGTCTTTATTATAGACAGTGGAGGATACTGAACTTGAAGTGATGAGAGTTCCTGGCAGAGATTGTAGGGATAAGGAATACACATATTATATAGAGCAAATAAGCCCACTAGATCCAAGGGTTTATGGGGAGTGGCATAAAATAAATCTTAGAAAAATTGGCTCCTGCCTTGAATGCCAACCAGATGTTCTAGGAACCTAGCCCTACAAAATTCTCCTAGGGGGAAGTAATGAGGAGGGAAGAGGAAGGAAGGTTCATCAGTAAATAAGTTTGGAAAATAATATGTAAACTGACTCTCTTTCCTTTGGAAATCACCAGCCGCAATAGCATATTAAATGCTCTGAGAAGTCTTGCAGAGAAAACCTGTTTTATTTTGTTAACTCTTTATCTCCCTGATTAACATGAACTCCTTCATGTTATGACCACAGAACTCCTTAATTCCCTGTAGTACCTATTTACACCCCTCAGAATTAGTATTTTATGGAACACGCTTTAGGAAATAATACATAAACTCCAAGGGAACTATTCTTTTATCATATTAACAAATCTGAGACATTTTACATTGGCTGATTTATGATTAATGGAGAATTTGGATTTCTTTTTAGTTCTCCTTTCATAGTTGTAATTTTAAGGTCCAAAAGTGCAAAGAAGGAACAGGAAGAGTTGTGATGTGGCGGATGGGAATCCTAAACAGCTACACTGTGGAGTCTACTTTTGGCGGGTCCACCCTGGGTATGCTCCCCTTTGAATGTCTTAGGCCAACATGACAAGTGAAAGCCAAGCAAAGCACCATGGGAGATGAAATGCCTTTGAATGCTGGGGAGATAACCAACATAGAGAATTACCTTCTCTAGCCTTGTGCTAAAACTGAGTACTCAAAATGTGAATGTGAAATATAATACCTAATGGGGCAGTATAGTATAGTGATTGCTCAAGACCTGGAATTAGAGAATAAAAAATAGCCCGGCATTATGGCAGGCACCTGTAGTCCCAGCTACTGGGGAGGCAAAGACAAGAGAATCCTTAAGCCCAAGAGTTTGAAGTTGCTGTGAGCTATGATGCCACAGCATTCTACTAAGGGTAGGGCAACAAAGTGAGACTCTGTCTCAAAAAAAAAAAAAACAAAACTCTGCGCCCATAGCTCAGTGGTTAGGACACCAGCCACATGCACCAGGGCTCATGGGTTCAAACCTGGCCCAGGCCTGCTAAACAACAATGACAACAACAAAAAGAAAATAGCCAGGCATTGTTGTGGGCACCTATAGTCCCAGCTACTTGGGAGGCTGAGGCAAGAGAACTGCTTATGCCCAAGAGTTGGAGGTTGCCGTGAGCTATGACGCAAGGGCACTCTACCAATGGCAACATAGACTCTGTCTCAAAAAAAAAAATGATTATAGTACTGCATTGTAGGTACTTCTTAATGAAATAGTGCATAAAGCTCCTGCCATAGTGCCTACCACAAAGTAAAACCTCCTGATTAGAAGCTTTTTCGTGGTCAAAGGTTCTTCTGAATCAAACTAAAATTAGACAAGCTACACTAACTAGAAGCATGTCACAGAATTGGGTATTTTAAAAAGGGTATTTATAACTTAGATTTGCATTCAATCATTAAAATTTAATTTAAAATGCTTATGAACTTTTTTCCAGGTAGTAAAAGAGACACCCACTTTACCACTGAAGATCTGAAGTCCCTAGGTTATCTTGTCTGTGACACTCTTCTTGATTTCTGTGATCCCGACCAAACCAAGGTAAAAAATAATGTTTCAAGGGCGTCGCCTGTGGCTCAAAGAGTTAGGGCACCAGCCCCATATGCTGGAGGTGGTGGATTCAAACCCAGCCTTCGAAAAAATAATGTTTCAAGAAATGTGGGCTTGGTGCCTGTGGCTCAAGCGGCTAAGACACTAGCCATATACACCTGAGCTGGCAAGTTCAAATCCAGCCCAGACCTGCCAAACCACCATGACGGCTGCAACCAAAAAATAGCCAGGCGTTGTAGCGGGCATCTGTAGTCCCAGCTACTTGGGAGGTGGAGGCAGGAGAATCCTTTGAGCCCAAGAGTTGGAGGTTGCTGTGAGCTGTGATGCTATGGCACTCTATCCAGGGCAACAGCTTGAGGCTTTGTCTCAAAAAAAGAAAAAGAAAAAGAAAGAAATGTAGTGATAGGCCAAGCTTGGCAGCTCATGCTTGTAATCCTAGTACTCTAGGAAGCTGAGGCGTTGAGCTCAGGAGTTTGAGACCAACTTAAGCAAAAGTAAGACCCTGTCTGTACTCAAAATGAAAAACTGAGACAGGAGGATCGCTTAAGCCCAAGACTTTGAGGTTGCTGTGAACTATAACTCCACTGCACCTGACCTAAGGGAGGAATATTTCTTGAGTCAAGGAACTCAAGGTTGCCATGAGCTAGGATTGTACCACTGTACTTTAGCCTGAGTGACAAAGCAGGACACTATCCCTAAAATAATAATAATAATAGGCTTGGCGCCCGTAACACAGTGGTTTGAACCTAGCCTGGGCCAGCTAAACAACAATGACAACTACAACAAAAAATAGCTGGGCCTTGTGGCGGGCACCTGGAGTCCCAACTACTGGGAGACCGAGGCAAGAGAATCTTTTAAGCCCAGGAGTTTGAGGTTGCTATGAGCTGTGTGGCCACAGCATTTTACCAAGGGCAACATAGTAAGACTCTGTCTCAAAAAAAAAAAAAAAGAAAGAAAGAAAATAATAAGCCTTTCAGCAAATTTTTAGAAAGTATTTGATGAATAAATGACTTACCAAAATCTTTTTTTTTTCACTTTCACAGTTTACTCAGTGTCTAGCAGAGCTTAAGGCACTCTTACAACAGGAAATACATAAGAAATTCAATGCACTTGGGCAAGATTTGGATTTAGAAGGAAGTTGGAGTGACATCTCTTTGTCTGACATTGAATCCAGGTAACAAAGAAACACCAGAGTTTATTTTTTTAAATAAATTTGTTGCTTTGTTTGATCTGTTATTTTGTTAGTCTTGATTTTGAACTACAAATGCCAATAAGTGAGTAAATCATACTCTTTAGTTCATGGCACGCTTAAATATACTTCATTTCTTTAGCAATTATGTATCGAGTGAATGCTGTAGAGGAGTATCATGATCTGACTTAGGTTTTAGTTTCAAAAGGAACATTCTGGATATTGTGTGAAAAATAGATTGTGAAGAAGAAAGGTCTAAGCAGGGAGATTCAATAGAAGGCTTTTGCATTAGTATAGGTAAAAGGTGATGGTGGCTTAGACCAAAGCAGTAGTAATAGTTATGGGGGAAGATATGTGAATTGGTTGGATTCTAGATATATTTTGAAATAAAAACATTAGAGTTTGTTTATGGATTGGATATGGGACACACACACACACACACACAAAAGAGAAAGAATGACTCCACGATTGGCTGGAATTGCCTTTAACTGAGATGGGGAAAATCAAGGGAGTGGAAAAGATTAGAGAGATGGTGAAGATTAGGAGTCTAGTGTTGGACTTGTTAAGTTTGAGAAGTCCATTAGACATTTAATGGAGATACTGAATAAGCAGTTGGATATATGGGTCTGTTATTCAATGGAGAAGTCCAGTAGAGAGAGTCATCATCAGAGATATATATACTGGATATATATATATATATATATATTTTTTTTTTTTTTTTTTTTTGACAGAGTCTCAAGCTGTTGCCCTGGGTAGAGTTCTGTGGTGTCTAGCTCACAGCAACTTCCAACTTGGGCTCAAGCAATCCTCTTGCCTCAGTTTTTCTATTTTTAGTAGATATGGGGGGAGTCTCACTTTTGCTCAGGCTGGTCTCAAACTCATGAGCTCAAGCAATCCACCTGCCTCAGCCTCCCAGAGTGCTAGGAGTACAGGCGTGAGTGGATAGATATTATTTAAACCTTAAGAGTGGATAGGATCCCAGGAGTTTGAAGCTATAGTATGACCAGGCCACTGCACTCCAGCTTGGGTGACAGAGTGAAACCTTGTCTCTAAAAAAGAAAATCATTTCAATGTCCATTCCAATTTACTCATATAAAAAGCCAAAGACCCTATAATGACCTGCAAAGTTATAGGATCTAGCTACCTGATACCTTATGGCCTCTACCCTTTCCTTTTCAGATTCTGCTACTGCCACACTGGCCTCACTCTTGATCAGACTTGCCAGGCCCTCTTCCGCCTTAGGGCCTTTGAACTTGAAATTTTTTATTCCTGGAATGCTCTTTACCCAGATATCCATATGGCTAATTCCTTCACCCTTTTTCAAGTTTTGGCTTAAGTGTCACCTTTTTCTTTCTTTTCTTTCTTTTTTTTTTTTTAGAGACAGAGTCTTACTTTGTCACCCTCAGTAGAATGCTGTGACATCACAGCTCACAGCAACCTCCAGCTCTTGGGCTTAGGCGATTCTCTCACTTCAGCCTCCCGAGCAGCTGGGACTACAGGCACCTGCCACAACACCCAACTATTTTTTGTTGCAGTTTGGCCGGGGCTGGGTTTGAACCCACCACCCCCAGTATATGGGGCTGGCGCCCTACTCACTGAGCCACAGGCGATGCCCAATGTCACCTTTTTCAATGTGGCCCATACTCATTACTCTAATACTGCAAATTGCCTTCCTATTCCCGCTCCTGCCGCTCCTTATCCTCCTTAGGTGCTCTACTTTTTTCTATAGCATTTATCCTCCTCTTTAATTCTGTATCATTTAAGTCTTTATCATGTCTACTTTTTATTGTCTGTCTCCTCCCAGTAGGAGACAGGTTCTACAAGGTCAGAGATCTTGACTTCGTTCACCTCTGTATCTCATGCACCTAGAGCAGTACCTGTTCTGTACCTAGCACAGAGGGAGAGCTCAATAAATATTTGTTGAATTTAAGGGTGGCGCCTGTGGCTCAGTGAGTGGGGCGCCGGCCCCATATACCGAGGGTGGTGGGTTCAAACCCAGCCCCGGCCAAACTGCAACCAAAAAATAGCCGGGCGTTGTGGCGGGCGCCTGTAGTCCCAGCTGCTCGGGAGGCTGAGGCAGGAGAATCACCTAAGCCCAAGAGCTGGAGGTTGCTGTGAGTCCTGTAACGTCATGCACTCCACCAAAGGCGGTAAAGTGAGACTGTCTCTACAAAAAAATAAAAAAAATAAAAAATAAAAATAAATATTTGTTGAATTTAGTATATAGGATCTCAGCTCCACCCTCATAGTCTCCATGACTATTTCAGGAAGCTCCCAGATGGGTGGGCATCTCTTGAGTGTTCAAGAGCACCTCCCACTCCAGCTTACTGGCCAGTATGCCTCAAGGCTAATGCAGATGCCCCCAGGTTTCTGGCTGGGCACAGAGGTCTTCTGCCAGAGGCTGCACTGTAGTCTGTGGTAGATAGTAGAAAGGGAGTTGCTCTCCTATTCCGTGTGGCACATTGACATCTGCTTTAAAAGTGTTCTAGGTGAGTCTCCTGATGAACCTTAAGTGAGACCATCAGGCCAGGTAGGGTGCCCCATTCATCATGTCACCCCTTCCCCTTTCTCAGAATCCTTTCCCTAAACTTCCAAGACCACTGCACAACCCCTCTCTACTTTTCAGCTCCCAAAACAAAATGCACTCTGAATATCAACTGATAGGGCCCAAAGTTAATCAACCCAGAAACATCCAGATTCTGTATTTTAGCTGACTCAGCAGGGACACGCTGATGTATTTAATGAAGTTTTTTTGTTTGCTTTGTTTTGTTTGGAGACAGAGACTCACTTTGTCACCCGGTAGAGTGCCATGGCGTTATAAGTCACAGCAACCTCAAATTCTTGGGCTTAAGCGATTCTCTTGCCTCACCCTCCCGAGTAGATAGGACTATAGGCGCCTGACACAACGCCCCGCTATTTTTAGAGACAAGGTCTCGCTCTGGTTCAGACTGGTCTCAAAATTCCTGAGCTCAGGCAATCCACCCACCTTGGCCTCCCAGGGTGGTAGGATTACAGGCATGAGCCATAGCACCAGGCCTGATGAAGAATTATTGGAGCCAGTTTGCCAGGCTCTGCTATCATAAACTTTTAAAGGGCTCCACCTATACATTCTCACAGTTGCCCAGAAAAGTAGACTGAGTGTACAAGCCCAGTTTCAGTTTCCTCTAGGTGTTCACACATGTGGTTTTTGACACTTTGGGGAACACACTGCATCTACTGCTTTAATCTCATTTGTTAAAGCTTTCTGTTTTCTCCCAAAGGGACTTCAGAAACTATTATCTAGTGGCCTCAAAGGCTACTCTTTGCCTTGAAAACCTTGGTGAAAACAAGGAATTGGGAATTAGATCTGAGAGGATAGGGTGTTCTTCCTGCTGTCTTGCTGTGGGACTCCTCACTGCGCACTGAGGGGAGCAAGGAGAACGTAAACAGAAA
The DNA here is from genome assembly GCA_963574355.1 of Loris lydekkerianus. Lineage (NCBI taxonomy): Eukaryota > Metazoa > Chordata > Mammalia > Primates > Lorisidae > Loris > Loris lydekkerianus. Next base: position 7,460 of record CAUYPK010152067.1, read on the forward strand.
TGCTGACTTTTCCCAGGTGATTTGAGTTTGTTGCCTAAGAAACATTTTTTTTTTTTTTTTGAGGCAGAGTCTCATGCTGTGGCTTCATAGCTCACAGCAACCTCAAACTCTTGTGGTTAAATGATCCTCCTAACTCAGCATCCTGAGTAGCTGGGACTACAGGCACCCAGCACAATGCCCAGCTAATTTTTCTATTTTTAGTAGAAAAGGGGGTTTCACCCTTACTCAGGCTGTTCTCAAACTCCTGAGCTCAAGCAATTCACCAGCCTTGGCCTCCTGGAGTGCTAGGATTTCAGATGTGAGATACTGAGCCCAGCATTTTTTTTTTTTTTTTTTTTTGGATACAGAGTTGCCCTAGGCTAGAGTGCCTCAAACCCCTAGGCTCATGTGATCTTCTTGCCTCAGCCTCCTTAAAGGTTTGGACTAAAGGTGCCTGCCACAATGCTCAACTAGTTTTTCTAATTTTAGTAGCGATGGGGTCTCACTCATGCTCAGGCTGGTCTTGAACTCCTGAGCTCAAGCAATCCACCCACTTCGGCCTCCTAGAGTACTGGGATTACAGGGGTGAGTCACCCCACCTGGCCAAGAAACTTTTTATATGTGGATTCTATATCATGGAGAATAGCTCTCAGTTCTAGCTAACCTAACCCCAGGAAATAAAAAACATAATGTTATACTTAAGCAAAGAACATGATGAAGAAAGAAAAGATTGATTATCTGCATCTGTATTAATCCTAACCCTTAGAGAAAGAGAGAGGGACTATGAGGGAAAATGTTAGACTGTTTTATAGATGTATCTACAAAACTTTTGTTTCTTTTTTTTTCTTTTTTGAGACAGAGTCTCAAGCTATTGCCCTGGGTAGAGTGCCGTGGCATTATAGCTCACAGCAACCTCAAACTCTTGGACTTAAGTAATTCTCTTGCCTCAGACTCACTAGTAGCTTGGGACTACAGGTGCCTGCCACAATGCCTGGCTATTTTTTTGTTGCAGTTGTCATTATTGTTTAGCTGGCCTGGGCAGGGTTTGAACCTGCCAGCCTGGGTGTATGTGGCTGGCACCCTACCCACTGAGCTATGGGTGCTGCCTATAAAACTTTTTTTTTTTTTTTTTTTTTTTTTTTTTCAGTTTTAGCCGTGGCTGGGTTTGAACCCGCCACCTCCAGCATATGGGGCCGGTGCCCTACTCCTTTGAGCCGCAGGCACCGCCCCACCTATAAAACTTTTGAAGAGAGAATTGGGATGATAAAAGTAATACTCTTAGTCTCTGACCTGAAGATTCTTTATTAAATTTATTTGTTTATATACATATAAATTTATTTATGTCTATATATTTATTTACTTTTGTGTTTTAGCTCCTTTTAAATTTTTTTTATTTCAAAATATTAAGGAGATCCAAATTTTTTTTACATAGATGGCTCCATAATGTCAGGACTATTAGTATGTCCATTACCTGAATATTGTTTTTTTTTTGAGACAGAGTCTCACTCTGTCACCCTGGGTAGAGTGCCATGATGTCATCATAGGTCACAGCAACTTCAAACTCTTGGGCTCAAGTGATCCTCTTGCCTCAGCCTCCTGAGTAGCTGGGACTACAGGTCTGCCCCACCACTCCCAGCTAGTGTTTCTATTTTTAGTAGAGATGGGGTCTTGCTCTTGCTCAAGTTCATCTCAAACTCTTGAGCTTAAGGTCCTCCTGCCTCGGCCTCTCAGAGTGTCAGAATTTTTTTTTTTTGTAGAGACAGAGTCTCACTTTATTGCCCTCAGTAGAGTGCTGTGGCATCACAGTTCATAGCACTTCCAACTCTTGGGCTTAGGCGATTCTCTTGCCTCATCCTCCTGAGTAGACTGCAGGCGCTCATCACAACACCTCGCTAAAAGTGCTAGGATTACAGGCATGAGCCAGCATGCTGGGCCTTGAATATTGTTCATTATACCTATTAGGTAGGTTTTTACTCCTATTCCTTCCCCTTGTTTATATATTCAATACATTTTTACAGAGTACCTGGTAGGATCCAGGCTCTCTGAACTGAACCAGCCAGACAGCAATGATTGTGAAAAATGACCTACTTTCAAATAAATCGTAGTCCTCTGCTGTTCTCTAAGATTCTTGAGAAAACTGTGGTCCTTCACAACCTTTGCCAAGGGCAATGTCACCCATCTGTCCAGTACCATACATACTCGAGTATAATCCGAGTTTTTTCGGCACAAAATTTGTGCCGAGTTTGGGTTTTTCGGCACAAATTTTGTGGCGAAAAAACTCGGATTATACTCCAGTATATACAGTTTTTGGTTTTGACCCAAAAATTTGGGCCCCCAAAAAACTCGGATTATACTCAAGTATATACAGTATTTGCTTTGCTGCAGGATTATGAATTCCTTGGTTCTGCCTTGTTCATCTGTATTCTCTGTGCCTAATGCACTGCCTGGCATGCAGGAGGTATTTAGAATGAATAAATGAATGTGTCTGAAGAATTCTTAATAACTGACACAAAGATGATCAGGCAAATAATGGACTAACTATCCTAATCCTATGAGGCTGGTCTGATAAATATTATACTTCTTAGACATATTAATGACAGTTATTTCCCTTTTTTCTTTTATTTTGGAAACAGCACCAGTGGTTCTGACAGCTCTCTTTCAGATGGTCTTCCTGTTCACCTACTGAATATAGCAGATGAGGTGAGATTATATTAAATGTTACACCCAGGAAGTAGCAGCCTAAAAAAAAAAAAATCACAACAGGCCAGGCCTGGTGGCTCCTCCCTGTAATCCTAGCACTTTGGGAGGTTAAGGTGGTTGGATCACTTGAGCTCAGGAGTTTGAGATGAGCCTGAGCAAGAGTGAGACCCTGTCTCTACTAAAAATGAAAAACTGAGGCAAGAGGATTGCTTGAGCCCAAGAGTTTGAGGTTGCTGTGAGCTATGATGCCACAGGACTCTACCAAGGGTGACAAAGTGAGACTCTGTTTCAAAAAAAGAATCACAACACTACTTGATAATTTGGTGAAATTTTCCAACTGTCCTAAGAGCTACAGAAAATGTAGCAAGAGTGTATTAACTGGTCACCTTGCCCTGGAATCTTTTATTTTGTCCTTTATAAATTTCTTATTTGATTCGAGCAGAAACTTAGAAGTAAAAATAAATAAATACTTCTTGCTTGGCCTGGGCACAGCAGCTCACGCCTATAATCCTAGCACTTTGGGAGACCAAGGCAGAAGGACTGCTTGAGGCCAGGAGTTGAAGACCATCCTGAACAAGAGAGAGACCTCCATCTCTTCAAATATAGAAAAATTAGCTGGACATGGTTCCATGCACTGATAGTCCCAACTACTCAGAAGGCTAAGGCAAGAGGATTGCTTGAGCCTAGGAGGTTAGAGGTTTTAATGAACTATGACGGCCCCACTCTACTCTACCCCAAGCAACAGAGCAAGACCCTGTCTCAATTAAAAAAGAAAAAAAAGGAAGGCAGGGAGGAAGGGAGGGGGAAAAAAAGCAAGGAAAAACAAAAGAAAGAAAAAATAACTTTCTTGCTTAATTATTAAAGCCACTTTACGGTAACAACCAAAGTAATGATCAGTTTAAACATATAGTTAATGATCAGTGTTATTTGGACCTGACATTATTGCCATAAGTAATCTGGTTTCATATTGTAAATCACAGATATTTGGTTCTTGGCGTATGTTCCCCTTTGGTAGTATATCTGTAATGGTGGTATTTGGGGGTGTTAAGTAGGTAACAGGTTCTAGTAAGGAAGTAACTAAATTGCTTATTCATTCTTGGGTAGTATGTGGCCTCAGGGCTACATATGGCCCTCTAGATCCCCAAGTATAGCCCCTCAACTGAATCTAAACTTCATAGAACAAATCCCTTCATTAAAAGCACTTGTTCTGTAAAATTTGGGGTCAGTCAAAAGGCTGCACTTAAGGATTTCCGAAGGTCATGGCTCCAAGGCTGGGGGTTCCCCCCGCCCTATAGCATTTGGGTCTTAAGAGTGTTGTGTGAAAAGAGTGGGTGTACATGGGGGTGGGCATAGCTCTGTCATCTTCAGTGACCAGTTTCTCTACTTCCTGGAATAGTTGAATCAGAAGAAGAAGGTGCTTAAGAAGAAAAAAAAGAAGAAGCTGCTTCAATCTAGGAAACAGCGAAATGAGCAGTATCAGAAAAATAACTTCATGCGGGAGTTAAAGTTAACAGAAGATAACTCAGTAAGTAAGCCTTGCTACTTATTTCTACTGTCTGATCTAGAGTATTCTATAGAGAGAGCAGGAAAAGAGGTTAAAGTTACTCCAAACCAGAAGAGGGTCAGGGTTGAGATGGGGATATATTCTATTTTGAGATCAGAGCCTTTCCATGGTTCTTCTGGACATCTCTGAGCAGGTTTCAGTCTTGGCCCACTGAGCCTCTCCTACACTCTGACGTAGATAGTCTGGATTTAGACCACGTCAGAATTTCTTTTTTTTTTTTTTTTTTTTGAGACAGAGTCTCACTCTGTTGCCCAGATTAGAGTGCCATGGCAATCAGCCTCAAACTCCTGCATTCAAGTAATCCTTCTGCCTCAGGGAGTAGCTGAGACCAGAGGCCTCTGCCACATGCCCAGCTAATTTTTTCTATTTTCAGTAAAGATGGTGTCTTGCTCTTGCTCAGGCTGGGTTCAAACTCCTGAGCTCAAGGGATCCTCCTGCCTTGGTCTCCCAGAGTGCTTGGATTATAGGTGTGAGCCACCGCGCCTGGCCTAAATCTAGATTTCTAGAGAAAAGAAGTGGTGGCTCACGCCTGTAATCCCAGCACTTTGGGAGGCTGAGGTGGGGGGATTGCCTGAGCTTACAAGTTGGAGACCAGCCTGAGCTAGAATGAGACCCCATCTCTAAAAACAGCCAGGCATTGTGGCAGGTGCCATTAGTCCCAGCTACTTGGAGGGCTGAGGCAAAAGAATCACCTGAGGCCAAGAGTTAGCGGTTGCTGTGAGCTGTGACAGCAGAGCACTTTACTGAGGTCAATAAAGTGAGACTCTGAAAAAAAAAAAAAAAAAGAAGAAAAAAGAAAGGAAAGAGGTGGTACTGGGAGAGTGGTGGCTGGAGCTAGTTTAAGTGGATAGGTGGCTGAGGGACTAGGTCTAGTCCAGGTAAAAGACAACTTCATAGACAACTTTCTCTGAGTTGTCATACTCACACCATACATACCGTTTGTTTTCTAAGGACAAAAGCTTACAGAGGCTCAGCGCCCGTAGTACAGTGGTTACTGCACCAGCCCACATGCATCGAACATGGCAGGTTCAAGCCCAGCCTGGGCCAGCTAAACAACAATGACAACTGCAACAAGAAAATAGCCAGGCATTGTGGCAGGCGCCTACAGTCCCGGCCTCTCAGGAGGCTGAGGCAAGAGAATTGCTTAAGCCCAAGAGTCTGAGGTTGCTGTGAGCTGTGACGCCATATCACTCAACCAAGGGTGACATAGACTCTGTCTCAAAAAAAAAAAAAAAAGTGCTTACAGAGCTGGGAGTTTTGCTATTGGTGAATTGGGTCAATTATGAATGGATTAATTCAAAAAGATTCTCCTTTGATTCGTTCCTTCTAGGAAAGAGCAAGATATGCTTCTACTCTACAAAAGCAGCCTACCTTTTTGAAAAATTCAGAAAATTCCTGTTCTTCAATAATGGAAAATGAAAAACCGAGGTTGAATGAGGTAGTATTTTTGTTTGACTCTTTGTCACATAGATTCTCCTGATTTCTCTAATTAGCACATCTCACCCACAGAGTGAAGATACAGAAGTCATTTATGTCACCCTTACCTGTCAGTGTTACTGGGAGCAGGGGAACATTCAGTTTAGGGGAGACACTGAAAGTGCTTTGGATTAGACACCACTGAAGTCTGACATCGAATATTGGTGATTTGGGATTGTATACCAAGAATGTTAAGAACAGGCTGCTTTACTATACATTCATCCATCCATTCACTCATTTACCTGACCAACAAAATTTATTTTGTTTTATTTTTATTTATTTATTTATTTTTGAGACAGAGTCTCACTCATTCACCCTAGGGTTGAGTGCTGTGGCATCATAGCTCACAGCAACCTCAAACTCTTGGGCTCAAGGGATCCTCTTGTCTAAAGCCTCCTGAGTAGCTGGGACTACAGGCGTTTGCCACAATGCCCAGCTAGCTTTCAAATTTTAGTAGAGACAGGGTCGTGCTGTGGGTCAGGCTGGTGTCAAACTCCTGAGCTCAGGCAATCCACCAGCCTTGGCTTACAAATTTTATTTTAAAATTAACAAAATTTATTATGGAACTGCTATATGTTAAGCCCCTAACTGGATGCTGGGAATGCAGCATTGAACTAAATACTATCCCTGTCTCAAGGACTTTAGAATCTGGTGGAGATTTTAACAAGTGAGCAGGAATTATATTATAGAGTAGGATGCAGTGGCAGTACATGAGAGGCACTGAAGTAACCTTTAATACTTTAGAGTTTTGTAGCTATAAAATTCTTAATTTTTTTTTTTTTTTTTTTTTTACAGTTTGTGGCCAGGGCTGGGTTTGAACCCACCACCTCTGGCATACAGGGCAAGCGCCCTACTCCTTTGAGCCACAGGCACCGCCCTAAATTCTTACCATATATACTCGAGTATAAGCCGAGTTTTTTCCGGCACAAAATTCGTGAGGAGTTCGGGTTTTTCAGCACAAATTTTGTGCCAAAAAAACTCGGCTTATACTCCAGTATATACGGTAATTGTTTTAATGTATAAAAATAAGTTTTGGGAGGGGCCTATGGCTCGGTGGGTAGGGCACCAGCCACATATACAGAGGGTGGCAGGTTTGAACTCAGCCCCCAGCCAAACTACAACAAAAAAATATCCGGGCATTGTGGTGGGTGCCTGTAGTCCCAGCTACTCGGGAGGCTAAGGCAAGAGAATCGCCTAAGCCCAAGAGTTGGAGGTTGTTGTGAGCTGTGACGCCACGGCACCCTACCAAAGACAATGAAGTGAGACTTTTGTCTCTAAAAAAGAAAAAAATAAATAGGTTTGATACAGTGGTAGCTAATTCTTCCTGGATAGGGTACAAAATGGGCTGTCCTCCTGTAGAGTGCTATCCTGTAATTAACAGTGATACGATAAGGTCCCCTGGTGCTCAACAGGGGAACCCTACAGAGCTCAGCTGTCTGTTTTATAGTGAGAGCCATTTGGTAACAATGGCAGGAGCACAAGCTTTGAAGTCTATCTTGAGTTCAAATTTCAGCCTCATTATTTAATAATCTTGTGAATCTGGCTGGGTGCCTGTAGCTCAATGGTTAGGGCACTGACTACATACACCAGGGTTGGCAGGCTTGAACCCGGCCCTGGCCTACTAAACAACAATGACAACTACAAATAAAAAAGAAAGAAAGAAAGAAAAGAAAAATAGCTGGGTGTTATGACAGGCACCTGTAGTCCCAGGTACTTGGGAGGCTGAGGCAAGAGAATTGTTTAAGCCCAAGAGTGACGTTGCTGTGAGCTGTGACATCACGGCACTATATCAAGGGCAACATAGTGAGACTCTGTCTCAAAACAAAAAACAAACAAAAGACTTTAGAAAGAAGGCTGGCATGGCGAAATGTGTTCTTCCCTAGATTTTACAAGCCCTGGCACTTCCAGGCGAATTCCTCCTTTGGTTTTGCAGTTTTGCCTCGCCATGTTTTCCTAGTAGCCTTGGTTCTAGGCTTCTAGGGGAGAAGCTCAGATTGCAGCTAGTTCTGAATTGGAATCTGAGGCTGAGCCTTGGTCATTGCTGCAACCTGCAGACAGGAGGGATAGATCCTTTCCCCTCTCTTTAAAGTCCTATCTGATGGGCAAGATGGGGCACCTAGGCTACAATCAGACTCCAGAGCCTTGCAATACATGAAGAAGCTCCGTAAGGAATATGCTACTAAGGAAGGGATTCCTAAATCCAACAGAAGTCACCTCTACAATACTATTTGGCTCTTCATCCCCTGTGCCCAGCACAAGCAGGCTCCTGGAGACCAGGTAACAGGAATCCTTCCATCAGGGAACCTGCTGTTTAACCTGGATTGTGTTACCACTGTTGAACACTTACTCAAGTCAGTCTTACTGTACACTATCAACAACTCAGTTTCCTTTTCCTCTCCCATTAAATGTGTATGCAACCTGGTGATAAAAGAGCCAAAATCTTCTGGCAAGACTCTCTCTCTCGAGCTCCACGTTCCTTTACTTTTAACTTACAGTTTGAATTTGGAAAGAAACATAAATGGATTGAGATTGATATAACCACCCTCCTTCAGCCTCTAGTGGCCTCCAACAAGAAGATTCACATGTCTGTAAATTTTACCTGCATGAGAGACCACCTGCAGCCTCCTTTGGCACAGGATGGCCCATTTAACATGACTCTTCTAGTGTTCCCCTCAGTGATCTTATATCTGAATGACACAAGTCAGGCTCAGGCTTATAGGGGATATTCCCTTCACTACAAAAGAAGGCCTTCACAGGTTCCTGACCAGAAGAACAATCTGTCTGCCTATCTTGTGGGAGAAGAGGCGATATTCCCATCACCGGAGAGGTCAGGAAACTGCCATCTCTGAACTGAAGAAGCCCCTGGTTCCAGCTTCCTTGAATCTGAGTGAATACTTCAATTTCTTTTTCCCCAAAATGAGTGTGAGCTCCGTGACTTTAGACTTAGCTTTAGTCAGCTGAAGTGGGATAACTGGATCGTGGCCCCACACAGATATAACCCTCGATACTGTAAAGGGGACTGTCCCAGGGCAGTTCGGCATCAGTATGGGTCTCCAGTTCACACCATGGTCCAGAACATCATCTATGAGACACTCAACCCCTCAGTGCTGAGACCATCATATGTACCTGCCAAATACAGCTCATTTGAGTGTTTTGCCCATTGAGCCTGATGGTTCAGTTTCTTATAAAGAATATGAAGACGTGATAGCTACTAAGTGCATCTGTCGTTAACAAATGGTCCTCCGAACTAAAATCTTGAGCCTATTTGACAAAGTAAATGTTGTGTCTGTCTGTGTTCTCTGGAGAAAGCTTCATGTGTCACATCTCTAAATGCAGTGTCTTTTTTGAGATTGATATAACCACCATTTTTAAAAAATCTCAGTAAATGTTGTGTCTGTCTGTGCTCTCTGGAGAAAGCTTCATGTGTCAAATCTCTAAATCTACAAGCCTGTGTAGATTAGCACATTCTGTGTGTAAAGGGTAACATTAGTTGTTGCTACTGAACCTTTCTATTTTGGATAGCTTTGAATTTTTTCCCTTGGCCTTTTTTAAACAAGAGTCTTATTCTTTTTTTTTTTGGGGGGGGGGGAGGGGTTGCAGTTTTTGGCTGGGGCCGGGTTTGAACCCACCACCTCTGGTATATGGGGCTGACGCCCTACTCCTTGAGCCACAGGTGCCACCCAAGAGTCTTATTCTTGATGGAAAAAAATTCTTAGCATAAATCTTGGAATTGTAATTATAAACAGACAATTCACAGCACTATTATCTTATTGAAGGGAAGAATAAATTCTTATCAATGGCAAAAAAAAAAAGGCTCACACCTGTAGCTCAAGCGACTGAGGCGCCAGCCACATACACCAAAGCTGGCAGATTCTAGTCCAGCCCTGTCCTGCCAACTACAGGTCCATGACAGCTACAACCAAAAAATAGCCAGGCATTGCGGCAGGTGCCTATAGTCCCAGCTACTTGGGAGGCTGAGGCAAAAGAATCGCTTAAGCCCAGGAGTTGGAGGTTGCTGTGAGCTGTGATGCCATGGTACTCTACCGAGGGCAACATAGCAAGACTCTATCTCAAAAAAAAAAAAAAAATCCCGTGAATCTCTGGGACTCAGTTTTGCATCTAAAGTATTATGGTGATAATATCTACATCCTAAGGTGGTTGTAAGAATTAGATAAGAAACTGTGTTAAGTACCTGGCATATGGTAGGCACTTAATAAATGTTAGTCTCCTTTCTTCCTTTTCTTTGAACTGTTATTCAGTTGTCTCTTGCCTCTCTTTTTGTATTAGAGCAGTGGTTCTCAACCTTCCTAATGCCACAGCCCTTTAATACAGTTCCCACAGGTTGAGAACCACTGTATTAGAGTATCATAATGAATCAACATGCATGAATAAAAAGCAAACTAATAATGTAAATTCCATATAATCACATTTGTTGAAGTAGAAATTTTAGTGAGGATTTGTTCATTTACTTTAAACACAGTTAATTGGAAGAGACAAAGGCACCTCTCTGGACCCGTCAGTGACTACCCTGATTCTGACTAAGAATAAAGAGAAAATACAGGTACTTCTCCTAGTATACTGTATGTACTTATATGCCAGCAATTTTAAGTAGTTCTCAAATGTATTCTGTGATTTGGAGGGGTGGTGATCCACAAGCCACAGTTTTGCCTTCTCAGATTTGTTCTGCTCAAGTGAAACATCTAAGGCAGTTTGTATCCTCCAACTATAAATCACCTCTCCACCCTAGGGTGCAGCCTACAAGGTACTACAGGCCTAGAGGAAGCCCACCCAGAGCTAAATGCTTGCCATGGAGAATTTAGTTTTATTTCAGAAAATATTTGTTAGGCAGCCATTATTTAAAGCTCCATGACAACGTGGCGGGTAAAACAGTGACAGTGAACGCCCCAGCGGTTCTCAACCTTAAGACATGTTGCCATCATCCAGGGTTAGCATTGATTATTTGGTACTCAAGTATGTGGATGAATTGCTTTTTTTTTTTTTGAGACACAGTCTCAAGCTGTTGCCCTTAGTAGAGTGCCATGGCATCACAGCTCACAGTAACCTCAAACTCTTGGGCTTAAGTGAGTCTCTTGCCTCAGCCTCCCAAGTAGCTGAGACTACAGGTGACCACCACAATGCCCGGCTATTTTTGGTTACAGATGCTATTATTGTTTAGCTGTCCCGGGCTGAGTTTAAACCCGCCACCCTTAGTGTATGTGGCTGACACCCTAACCACTGTGCTATGGGTGCTGACCCGAATGATATGCTTTTTTTTTTTGTAGAGACAGAGTCTCACTTTACCGCCCTCAATGGAGTGCCATGATGTCACAGGACTCACAGCAACCTCCAGCTCTTGGGCTTCCACGATTCTCCTGCCTCAGCCTCCCAAGCAGCTGGGACTACAGGCGCCCACCACAACGCCCGGCGATTTTTTTTTGCAGTTCGGCTGGGGCTGGGTTTGAACCCGCCACCCTCGGTATATGGGGCGGGTGCCCTACTCACTGAGCACAGGCGCCACCTTGATATGCTTTTTTATTTTTATTTTTTTTTAGAGGTCTTGTTCTGTCACCCAGGCTGGAATCCAGTGGCATGATCATATGTCACTGTTACCTTTTTTTTTTTTTTTTTGGAGACAGAGTCTTATTACATCAGCCTCCCGAGTAGTTGGGACTACAGGTGCTTGCCACAATGCCCGGCTATTTTTTTTGTTGTTGCAGTTGTCATTGTTGTTTAGCAGGGCCAGGCTGGGTTCAAACCTGCCAGCCCTGTGTATGTGGCCAGCGCCCTAACCACTGAGCTACAAGCGCCAACTGTTGTTACCTTGGAACAACTGTTCCTGGAACAGTTACCTAGAACTCCTAGGTCTGAGTGATCCTTCTACCTCAGCCTCCTGAGTAGCTGAGACTACAGGCACACACCACCATGCTCAGCTAATTTTTATTTGTATTTATTATTTTTAGACAGAATTGCTCTATTGCCCTGGGGTTGAGTGCTGTGGCATCATCTCAAACTCCTGTGCTCAAGCGATCCGCCAGCCTTGGCCTCCCAGACCGCTAGAATTACAGGCATGAGCCACTGTACCCAGAGTTTTTTTTTTTTTTGAGACAGAGTCTCACTCTGTCACCCCAGGTAGAGTGCAGTGGTATCATCACAGCTCAACACTGCAACCTCAAACTTTTGAGTCAAGTGATCCTCCTGCCCCAGCTTCCTGAGTTGCTGGGACTATAGGTGATTACCACTATGGGTTAATATTTTCATTTTTTGTGGAGATGGAGTCTAGCTTTGGTTCTTGCTCAGGCTAGTCCTGAACGCTTGAGTTCAAGCAATTCTCCCACATCAATTTCCCAGAGTGCTGGGATTACAGGCTTGTGCCACCATGCCTATAATTTTTTTTTTTTTTTTTTTTAAGTAAATTTATTTCAGGTTAATGTGAAGGTACAACCAACCAAGTCAAATATTTGATTTTGTTAGGTAGAGTCCCTCTTACAGTTATGTCCCACACACTCTGGCTAATTTAAAAAAAAAAATGTTTCATAGAGATAGCGTCTCAGTATGTTGCTCAAGCTAGTCCTGAACTTCTGGCTTTAAGCAATCCTCCTGCCTTGGCATTCCAAAGTGTTGGGATTATAGGCCTGAGCCACCAGGCCTGGCTGTGATTTGCCTTTTTAAAAGAATAATTTAGAATGAATTCATATATATCTCTAAAATAACATCTCCATGCTCATTTGTGGCACTTGCATATTCTTTCCTGAAAAGGAGAAAAATAGAGGTAGAGAAACAGCTAGTTAGCTGTTGTTTCAAATACCCCAGGGTGGATGTTGCTTCCCTATGTCTGCACAGAACAAGGGTTGAGAGTTACTGGATTCAGTTAGGTGTACTAGATATATTAATGGAATGGATGGTTCTCCCAAGGTGAAGTCCCTGTTGTCTTTCCAACTCTGTTACTTAGGAATTCTTAGATTGATACTCTCATTTACTTATCTGTGTCTTCTAGAGCACCATCTATGTGCAGGGTCCTTATGGACAGTAAAGATAAGATTATTTTATTATTTATTTATTTATTTATTTATTTATTTTTGAGACAGTCTCATTTTGTCACCCCTAATAGAGTGTCATGGTGTCAAAGCTCACAGCAACCTCAAACTCTTTGGCTCAAGTGATTCTCTTGCCTGAGTAGATAGGACTACAGACACCTGCCACAATACCCAGCTAATTTTAGAGACAGGGTCTCACTCTAGTTCAGGCTGGTCTTGAACTCCTGAACCCAGACAATCTGCCAGCCTCAGCCTCCCAGAGTGCTGAGATTATAGGCATGAGCCACCACTCCCAGCCAAGCTAAGATTGTTTACTTGCCCTGGCAATGGAGGCCTGTTGACTATGGTGAAGATACCTTGCTCTGTAAGCCTAAATTTTGCTCTTACTCTGTAAACCTATGTTTATTTTCCTCAATAAACTTTATTTTATGCTTGTCTTAAAAAATAAAAAGATTGGGCAGAGCTTGGGCTCAATGGGTAGTATACCAGCCTCATAAACCAAAGGTGGCGGGTTCAAACCCGGCCCTGGCCAAACTGCAACAAAAAAATAGCCCAGTGTTTTGGTGGGCTCCTGTGGTCCCAGCCACTTGGGGAGAATCGCCTAAGCCCAGGAGTTGGAGGTTGCTGTGAGCTCCACTGTGATACCACTGCACTCTACTGAGGGCGATAAAGTGAGACTCTGTCTCTACAAAAAAAAATAATAAATAAATTAAATTAAAAGAAAGAAAGAAAAAGGCTAGGTACAGGGGCTCACGCCTGTAATTATAGCACTCTGAGAGGCCGAGTGCTGTGGTTAATTTCTTGAGCTCACAAGTTTGCAACCAGCCTGAGCAAGAGCAAGACCCTGTCTCTAATTTAAAAAAAAAAAGTAAAAAAAAAAAAATTAGATGGATATTGTGGCAGGCACCTATAGTCCAGGCTACTTAGGAGTCTGAGGCAAGAGGACTGCTCAAACCCAAGAGTTTGAAGTTGCTGTGAGCTATGATGACTCCACAACACTCTACCCAGGACAAGAGAGTAAGACTCTATCTCAAAAAATAAATAAGATGTATGCCATCCAAACTTTTACTTCATTTTCTTAACATTTCTATTGTGTTATTTCTCTAACAGAGATGTGGGCATTTAACTTTCATAATATGTCAGGTAAACAGAATTGAAAATATGGAGTAGTCTCCCACCTTCATAGATGTAGTCTTTCTCTTCCTTTGTGTAACGATCCTAAAAAATGTATAAATTGCAGTCCCTCCACTTCTTGGGGCAATTAAACGTTGCCCATGGACCTTGATTTGGCTATCTTGGGGATCAGGACAAGTGCTCAATTCACCTCTGCCCTTTAACAATGTCAACCATGTTGGTATTTGGGAAAGAAATGTGAATACTTACTAACTCCTTATAAAGCCAAGCCAACATTAACTATAACTTTAGAAATGGCAACATAAAGTGAATTCAACTTTTTAAATCTTGTTTGCACAGAATAAGAAACCAGGCTTTACAGTATCATGCACTCCAAAGAGAAGCACAAACTCAAGCCAAGAGCCAGTTCCAGGTATGAAGCCAAACTGGCCTAGAAACAGATATCCTGCCACAAAAAGAGACCGTGCTACCATGGTAGCATACCCATCCTTGCACATATACACATATCCATAGGTGCTGTTGGGCTGTGCCACACGGCACTTCTTCAGGGTGTTTGGGGTTAGATACACTCTGAAACATGGGAAAGGTATGATTGGAAATCACATACATTCATGGTATACTGTGTTGTGCATTCAACACACACTGATCTTACCCCATGTACTTGAACCCTGTGCATGTGCTCAAGATGCATACCTCATGAACATAACTATTTTTTCACAAAATGAAATTTTATTATGATGTATAGAAAAGCTTCCTTTATCAGAAACTGAAGTGTGTGCTCATGGAACTACAGCATGTATTTTAACCAATAGACATTCAAAAATTATGTGCAAATCAATTTAAAAGATCAAACTATTTTCAAACTATTATATATTCTGGAAGTGTTTTGGAAGAATTTTTTGAAAACCTTGTGTCGGCTTTCTAGTAATGAATGATCAGACTGTTGTATATCAGGTTTGCTCAATATGAGGTATTCCCACATAGTGATAATTCAGGTATTACCCAGAATTTAATGTCTCATATATTATGCTCAACAAAGTCTTGTAAATTTTTAACCTGATGATTAAAATTCTTTCTAACAAGTTGTTTCCTTTGATTGGTTAACTGTATAATCTTATGTGAACAGATATTTTATGTCAGCCTTTTCTTTCTGAAAGTCCCTCATGAGTATCAACCACAGTCTGCCAGCTGCAGCATGTCTTGTCAACCTGCTGGAGATATATTAAAGAAGGGTCACTCTAACTCACTCTAACTATTTTGACTTTACCTCTTCCTTTCCCATTGGATTGATGGTTTTCTAGCGTGTTTTCATTATCACTTTAAACCCTTAGCTACCACCACTGCCTGGGTGAACAGTGATTAGAACCACATGACTGGGCCAAGCACAGTGGCTCATGCCTATAATCCTAGCACTCTGGAAGCCTGAGGCAAGTGGATCACCTGAACTTGGGAGTTTGAGACTAGCCTGAGCAAGAGTGAGATCCCATCTCTACTAAAAACAGAAAAACTTGAAAACTTGCTGGGTGTTGTGGCAGGCACCTTAGCTACTTGGGAGGCTGAAGCAAGGGGATTGCTTTGAGCCCAAAAGTTTGAGGTTGCCACTTTTGGCACATGGTGCAAAAAGTTAAGTCTTCTTAAAAACCATGTTCACCTGGCTCACTGTACCCAAAGTGACAGAGTGAAACTGTCTCAAAAAACAAAAAAAAAAAAAAAAACACCTTTTAGAACAGTTTAAGATTTACAGAGAAATTGAGCAGACAGTACAGAGATTTCCCACATACAGCTTCCGTCCCACCCTTCCACCCATGTACACTGCATGAGTCTTTTAAAGGGGACATCTGCCCATGATCTTTACATAGGGAATTTGTAGATATACCATACCTTACTAGATATACCATGCTAAAATATTCTAAATACACATTTTAAGTTTCTAGAAAGCACTCAGCCAAAACGCCAATTTTTATCCCTAAAGCAAAAGAGGTCCCAAACCATTATAAACTCCTGAAGGCAAACCTTATTTGAAAGTTTTCAGAAGAACTTGGTTTTGCTCCACATCATTTTTTAAGAAAGTTTATAAAAAGTGCCCCAGTATGATAATATTTTTAGTATTAAAAATCAGAATTGGCAGCTTGGCGCCTATAGCACATTGGTTAGGGTGCCAGCCACATGCACCAAGGCTGGTGGGTTCAAACCTGGCCTGGGCCCGCTAAACAACAATGAAAACTATAACAAAAAAAATAGCTACTTGTGAGCTGAGGCAAGAAAATTGCTTGATCCCAAGAGTTTGGGCTTGCTAAGCTATGACACCGGGGCACTCTATAAGGGGTAACAAAGTGAGACTCTGTCTCAAAAACAAAAAAAAAATCAAGGCAGGGCATGGTGGCTAACACCTGTAATCCTAGCACTCTGGGAGCTGAGATGGGTGGATCGCCAGGTTCAATCTTCCAGGTTCAAGACCAGCCTGAGCAAGAGTGAGATTCCCGTCTCTAAAAATAGCCGGGCATGGCTTGGTGCCTGTGGCTCAAGCGGCTAAGGCACCAGCCACATACACCTGAGCTGGCAGGTTCGAATCCAGCCTGGGCCTGCCAAACAACAATGACAGCTGCAACTAAAAACAAATAGCAGGGCATTGTGGCAGGCGCCTGCAGTCCCAGCTACTTGGGAGGCGGAAGCAGGAGACTTGCTTGAGCCCAGGAGTTGGAGGTTGCTTTGAGCTGTGATGCCACAGTACTCTACCTAGGGTGACAGCTCGAGGCTCTGTCTCAAAAAAAAAAAATAATAATAATAAAATAGCTGGGCATTGTGGCAGGCATCTATAGTCCCAGCTACTTGGGAGGCTAAAGCAAGAGAATCTCTTGAGCCCAAGAATTTGAGGTTGCTGTAAGCTGTGATGCCACAGCACTCTACCGAGGGCAAAAAAGTAAGATTCTGTTTCAAAAAAAAAAACTTTGGCTCAGTGGGTAGGGCACCAACCACATGCACCAGGGCTAGCGGGTTTGAGCCTGGCCCGGGCCAGCTAAACAACAATGACAACAGCAAAAAAAATAGCCAAATATTGTGGGGGGGCACCCGTAGTCCCAGCTACTAGAGAGGCTGAGGCAGGAGAATCACTTGGGCCCAGGAGTTTGAGGTTGCTGTGAGCTGTGGTGCTACAGCACTCTAGGGTGACATAGTGAGACTCTGTCTCAGAAAAAAAAATCAGAATATGTAATCAGTTTTAAATTGCTTTTTGAGAATACAGAAAGCTTCCTGAGATATAGTTTTGATGTGAGTTAAAGGGACAAAAAGAAAAGAATAATGTGAAATCCAGACACGGCCTTCACATTCAGTAATAGCTGAAAGGCCATGATAATTAAATTTCAAGCCTTGCCCAGCTCACATGTAGTCAGTCCTGTAAATTAGTTGTATTCTCTTTAGAAAAGAGTGGCAAATTCTTCACCTTATATTAGGAAGAAGTGCCCCACAGGAAATTTACATACTGCACCATCTAGAGGCCAAAGTGCCTGTCTTTTTTTTTTTTTTTTTTGAGACAGAATCTCAAGCTGTTGCCCTGGGTAGAGTGCCATGGCATCATAGCTCATAGCAACCTCCAACTCTTGGGGTTAAACAATCCTCTTGCCTCAGTTTTTCTATTTTAGTAGAGATGGGGTCTCACTTTTGCTCAGGCTGGACTCATAAGCTCAAGCAATCAACCTGCCTTGGTCTCCCAGAATACTAGGATTACAGGTGCAAGCCATCAAACCCAGCTGTACCTGTCATTTTTCATTAAGCTTTTGGTGAGAGGCTTAAGAATGATTGACTCTGGCTAGAGATTTTTAAATGACAAACTAAGGTAATTTATGCTACATGCTAAACAACAGAAATAAATCTCAGGCTGCTGGAAAAACAAACTGAAGCATCTTGATTACTAAGAGCAAACTATGAGAACAAAATCAAGCAAAAGTTGAAAAATAGCATTTAATGTGGTCAGAGGATAAATAAGATCAATTTTGCATTCAATAGTTGAAGGAGAACAACACTTTGCTTTCTTTTTTTTTTTTTTTAAGAGATAGAGTCTCACTTTATCACCCTCGGTAGAGTGCTGTAACGTCACAGCTCACAGCAACCGCCAACTCCTGGACTTAGGCAATTGTCTTGCCTCAGCCTCCCAAGTAGCTGGGACTACAGGCGCCCACCACAACACCCAGCTATTTTTGTTGCAATCGTTTAGCTGGCCCGGGCCAGGTTCGAACCTGCCAACTTTGGTGTATGTGGCTGGCACCGTAACCACTGTGCTACGGACGCTGAACCAGATGAACATGTTTTTTAAGAAGCCTTACTTTTGTGGGTGGTGCCTGTGGCTCAGTGAGTAGGGTGCCGGCCCCATATACTGAGGGTGGTGGGTTCAAACCCAGCCCCGGCCGAACTGCGGGCGTTATGGTGGGCGCCTGTAGTCCCAGCTCCTCAGGAGGCTGAGGCAAGAGAATCGCGGAAGCCCGAGAGCTGGAAGTTGCTGTGAGTCCTGTGACGTCATGGCCTTCCCCTGAGGGCGGTAAAGTGAGACTCTGTGTCTACAAAAAAAAAAAAAAAAGTATAAGTATGCTTACTTTTGCACCATGTGCCATCAGTACCTTTTTCTGTTTTTGGAGGGGTGCCAACATCTCTTGAAAGTAATAATAAACAAATGTGAAGAGGTAAAGTGATGACATAAACATTACTCTTAGGAAGTTTTTGATGGAACATTAAATATAGGAATGCTATAGACAGAGATTTCTTTTTCTTTTTTTGAGTCTCAAGCTGTCGCCGTAGGGTAGAGTGCCGTGGCATCTCAGCTCACAGCAACCTCAAACTCTTGGGCTTAAGCGATTCTCCTGCCTCAGGCTCCCAAGTAGCTGGGACTACTGGTGCTTGCCAGAACACCCAGCTATTGTTTTTTGTTGTAGTTGTTATTTTTGGTTTTTAGCTGGCCTGGGTTGGGTTCAAAGCCACCAGCCTCTGTGTATGTGGCCAGTGTCCTACCTATTGAGTTACCAGCACCGCCCTAGAGGTTTTATTTATTTATTTATTTTTCAGAGGAGAGGAGGGAAAACAGAGGCTTTTTTTTTTTTTTTGAGACAGAGTCTCAAGCTGTCACTCTGGGTAGAGTGCTGTGGCATCTCTGCTCACAGCAACCTCAAATTATTGGGCTCAAGAGATCCTCTTGCCTCAGCTTCCCAAGTAGCTGGGGACTACAGGCACCCGCCACAACGCCCGCCTGTTTTTTGGTTATAGTTGTCATTGTTGTTTGGTGGGCCTGGGCTGTATTCGAACCTGCCAGCTCAGGTGTATGTGGCTGGCACCTTAGCCACTTAAGCTACAGATGCTGAGACTTTTTTTTTTTTTTGACAGAGTCTCACTATGTTATCCTCAATAGAATGCAGTAGCATCACAGCTCACAGCAACCTCCAACTCTTGGGCTTAAGCAATTCTCTTGCCTCAGCCTCCTGATTAGCTGGGACTACAGGCGCCTGCCACAATGCCCAGCTATTTTTTTGTTGCAGTTGCCATGAAACAGAGCCTCAAGCTGTTGCCCGGAGTAGAGTGCTGTGGCATCACAGTTCACAGCAACCTCTAACTCCTGGGCTCAAGCGATCTCCTGCCTCCACCTCCCAAGTAGCTGGGACTACAGGTGTCCACCACAAAGCCCCACTATTTTTTGTTGCAGCTGTCATTGTTATTTGGTGGGCCCAGGCTGGATTCGAACCCACCAGCTCAGGTGTATGTGGTTGGTACCTTAGCCGCTTGAGCCACAGGCACTGAGCTGAAACAGAGGCTTCCCCCCCCCCCCCCAGTTTTTGGCTGGGCCTGGGTTTGAACCCACCCCCTCCAGCATATGGACTCAAAGGAGCCCTACTGAAACAGAGGCTTTTTTTTTTTTTTTTTTTTTTTTGCAGTTTTTGGTCAGGGCTGGGCTTGAACCTGCCACCTCCAGCATATGGGGCCAGCGCCCTACGCCTTTGAGCTACAAGTGCTGCTCGAAACAGAGGCTTTTTGAAAAGAAAAATTCTAGGTGCTTTTTCCCCATTCATTAAAAGGTATAATAAACCTGTAGTCCCAGCTACTTGGGAGGCTGAGGCAAGAGAATTGCTTAAGCC
>CAUYPK010152068.1:0-13405 GCA_963574355.1 Loris lydekkerianus
TATAAGCCGCTGCTGTACCAATAAAATTTGAGGCTCGATCAGACTGTTGTCCTGCCTCCATTTCTCGCGCCCCTTGTCCGATCTCATTTCTCTAGGTGATCTCTTCGGTTCCACGTTGTTTGTCCCGCGGGTCGGGACACAAGTGATCCTCCAATATCTGCCTCCCAGAGTGCTGGAATTACAGGTGTGAGCCACTGTACCTGTCCTGTTTTTCTTTTTTCTAAATTATCTGACATACCACTCCAGCACAGAGAAATGACACTGACATCAATACATACTGAACCTTGTACATTTTCTTTTTATTTAATATTTCCACATGATTGTCATATAATGAGCAGAAATGGAAACTGAAATAGTACGGTTTTGGTGAACTTCCCTCTTTTTCTATGGTTTGTTATCTTGGACAAGAAAAGGATTTTCTTATCTTTGAAAGATTGGTGAAATTCCGTTGTATTTTTTTTCCTCATGCTACCTTATTTTAGATGTTGTAATTTTGACTGTAGTCTGTGAGTTTATGCATGTGAATAGATTTTTGAACATGTCTTCAATTTCTTCTTAAAGTTATTTGCAAGGAAAATTTTCATGGTATATGATTTTGAACTTATACTTAGAATTTAGAACATAATTCCAATACTGCTCCCTAGGATGAGCCTCCACTCCCATTACTCATGTTGATGAATTAAGAGGTTGCTGCCACAAACTTTGCCCTGAGCCATATGGAAAGTTACATCTTCAGAGGTTTGTTAGATCATATTCAATCATAACAAGGGATATTTATTCATGTTGAGAAGTGTTTCTCAAAGAAGGTGTCCTGAAAGACTTTCTCCTGTTATAGGGATAGCCCTTGACAAGGAAATCACTTTCTTGGGCACGTGTAGACAGTGTTTCTTCAGCAGACAACAGCTAGATATGCATTGCGGTCCTTGGCCTTTGTGACTGTATCAGTGAAGCACTGCTAGATAAGTTTTTCCAATTCTTCCATTAAATAGGAAGCTTGAGGCTGAGTATAGTGGTTCATGCCTGTATCCCCAGGACTCTGGCAAACCTAGGTGGATGGGTTGCTTGAGCTCAGGAGCTTGAGACCAGCCTGAGCAAGAGTGAGACCCCTGTCTCTAAAAATAGCTGGGTGTTGTAATGGGCACCTATAGTCCTGAACTCAAGAGTTTGAGGTTGCTGTGAACTATGATGTTACGGCACTCTACCCAGAGAAGCAGTGTGAGACTCTGTCTCAAAAAGAAAAAAAAAAAAAAAAAAAAGAAAGGCTATGTACCAGGAAATCTAAGTCACATTCTCCAGTATCACATTTTAAGGAATAGAGTTTATATATTCTTTTTATAATTCCTTTGTTATAGTTTTCAGTTGGTTCAGAGCCCATACGAGGAGAAGGGGCATATTGGGGAGCATTTAAAGACCTAGGCATTGGGCAGAGCCTGTGGCTCGGGACTCAGTATAAGGCACTTGCCCCATATACTGAGATTGGTGGGTTCAAACCCAGCCCCAGCCAAACTACAATAAAAAAATAGGCGAGCATTGTGGTGGACACCTGTAGTCACAGCTACTTGGGAGGCTGAGGCAAGAGAATTGCCTAAGCCCAGGAGTTGGAAGTTGCTGTGAGCTGTGACACCAGAGCACTCTACCAAGGACAATAAAGTGAGACTCTGTCTCTAAAAAAAAAATAAAATAAAATAAAATAAAATAAAGACCTAGGCATTTTAGAATATAATCATAAGAATACTTGGGGTACTAGTAAAACCCAGAAAGGGGATTAGACTTCAGAACCTACTGTAAGACCCACCTCTGAGGACAGAGCAGAATAACTGCCCCTGAAGGGCAGCTTACAACTGAGAGTTTTGAAGGGAGAGACTCTGGGCCAATCAATTCCTGTTTTTCATTCCAACTAATCAGATAAGTCCATTGTACAATAGATAAGACATGAGAGTATAGATGGGCTGTAAAGGTTTTAGTCATAAACATACCTTCACATGGAAAATAGGAAAGGAGGATAAGAATTTTCCCAAGACAAATCATTGTATGGTTCAATCCACTTAAATTTCTGCCTAATAAATGCCATGAATATTCTAGCAATTCAAGGCCAGCTTCGGCAACACAGCAAGACCCCACCTCTTTTCAAAAAGTAAAGACATGGAAAGACATTTTGAGGGTGGAAGACCAGCCTACCCATGGCTTTTGCCATAGAAACCTGATGTCATAGTGGTGACTATGACAACATTTTCAAAGACACCAATGTTGCCTAAGGTGTTTGAACTCCTCCAAGAGTGTGGGTTTCCCAGTGAGCCTCTCTGGAGTGTGGGGAGATAAAGGGTCCCAAATCCAAGTTCCCTCATTCCTGTAGGGTACCAGCCCCCACACAATTTGTGGATATTCCTAATGCTTGGCAGTGACAAGAGAATGAAAGAAAGAAAGAGACAAGGTAGGATTTATAAAGAGTGGGCTTGGGGGACCATCACCACCTAATGTGAGGAACAGTGAAAGACCCTATGTTCTGGGTTAACTTGGCATTTATTACATACACTATCTTCAAATCAGCAAATGAATGATCATGAAAAAAAGCAAAAACAACACTGTATGTCACCATCTTTATAGTATTTATTACTTCAACTTAGCTACTTTTTAACCACTTTAGCTAAGTTGCTTTTTAACTACTTATACTCTACTCTATGTCATTTATAAACCAAAGAAGTGGAATGCAGTCAATGAAACAAAGCTTAAAATCAGGATGCAAGAGCAGACAACAGGTTTGACCACACATGCAGTTTCCATAGGAAGCAATGAAGTCTTCAGGTCACTGCAGGCAGACAGGCTAACACCATACCTATATCAGGAGATTAGGAGAAAGAAATTGTTCCTCTTACCTCGACCTTCTTTGATCAAGATCACTTTGCACATACTGCTCCTAGTACATCTAGCAACAGCTCATTACCCCCAGAGACTTTTGTACAGGCTTTCTTCAGGAGGAAAAGTCAGCCTTCAATAAGATATTCCTTGTTTTTTTTCTACAAGGCCTATGCTGCTGTTGTTTAGCAGACTTTTGGGGTTTGTGATACACATTGTGGTCTCCCTGCATATATACTCTCTTCAGTATCCAAGTCCTCTATCTTTCCTTTGTCTCTTCTCTCATCTCCTGTATCCCCTAATTCTTAACAAAAACATTTCATAAAAATCCAATTTATGTGGGCACTTCAAGAGGGAATCCTCTTCTACAACCACTCCCTCAATCTTGTTCTCCAACATTTCCACCCACACATTCCCACTTTGGAACTCAGGGCCCTATCATTCTGTGAGGGAGAGATGTGGGAACTTCCTGGCTCCAGTAGGGGTGGCATCCTGCTCCAGGGCATCCTGGTGCTACTTTCCATGGTAAAGACAGAGTGTGGAAGTATGAGACAGATTACAACTCTCTTTGAGCCCAGCTTCCCTCTCTGTGAAGCAGGGATAAGAATTCTCACCACAGGATTGCTGAAGCTTCCAATGACAACACCTATGCAAGCCCACAGCTCTGTTATTGTGACATCGTGAATGTCTGCATGAATTCAGGCCACTTTTTCATTTGCAATTTTTTGTTAGAGAATAAATGAAAAAAGTATAAGAAAAAGGCCATTGAGAGAAACCCATTTTATCCTCTGTTTCTTATGATCACTATGCAATTGGATCAATGTCATTTATCACTAACCCAGTGCCTAGCATGGTTTTGAGCACCTAGTTACTGCAATAAAGCATAGTGATTGCTAGATTATTTGTCTGTAGAGAGCTCTTCATGCAGGTGACTGAGCTCATATCAGTTGTTAGAAGGAGGCAGTCTGAGGATCTGGGTCATAATGGCTGTTGAAGTTTCTGGGTTTTTTGTTTGTTTGTTTGTTTGTTTTTGTTTTTTAAGGACAGTCCCGTTTTGTCACCCTGTGGCATCACAGCTTAAAACAACCTTCATCTCTTGGGCTTAGGCAATTCTCTTACCTCAGCCTCCTGAGTAGCTGGAACTACACGTGCCTATCACAACGCCCGGCTATTTTTTGTTGCAGTTTGGCTGGGGCCAGTTTCAAGCCTGCCACCCTTGGTGTATGGGGCTGGTGCCCTGCACACTGAGCCACAGGGGCTGCTGCTTTTGTTGTTTTGAAGGGCAAAAGTCAGACCTCAAGAGACCCAAACCTTATATCCTTGGTGGAATAAGACCTGGCTCAAGTAAGTACATAGATATGAATAGGAGCATACTGTGGGATAGTTTCTGTGAGGTTCACAAAAACTGAAAGCAGAGAAGCTACTTTGATCTCATCATTAGAGAAAAAGTTTAGCAAGTAAAATTTATTTCCATCAGGAACTTCAGGAACTTCATTCTTTGTAGTAGCCCTTGATGCCTATCTTAAAGATGGCTTCTTCAAAAACAATGAATTCACCCGCTTGTTAAATATACCATGATGTTTAACATAAATTTGTGATAAATTTACATATTTTAACTATATAAATAATAATGTTATCCCCATGAATCTCTTAGATTGGTATTTAAATAAGCAGTTGGTTAGAAGATCTTCCTAGCAATTTGAGATTGAAATATGCATTCTTTCATAGTTTCTACATTTTTATCCATCCCATAATGAATTTTTTTTTTTTTTTTTTTTTTTGGAGACAAAATTTCTCTCTGTTGCCTGGGATGAAGTGCAGTGGCATCATCATAGCTCACTGCAGCCTCAAACTCCTGGATTCAAGCAGCCCTCCTGCCTCAGCCTCTAGAGGAGCTAGAACTACAGGTGCACACCTCCACACCAAGATAATTTTTCTATTGTTTTTGTAGAGATAGGGTCTTGCCATGTTTCTCAGATTGATCCCAAACTCCTGACCTCACATTATCCCCCCTCCTCAGCCTCCCAAAGTGCAAGAGTTACAGTCATGAGACACCACTCTTGGCCCTATAATGAAATTTTTAAGAATCCAGGAATTTATCAAGTGTTAGTCAGAAATATCAGGTGCCATAATTCAGTATTTTTAATAATAATAACCTTATAGTTTTCCCTATTATGATGATGCTTTCATTTCTGCCCATCAGAAGGATTTGTGCATAAACCTTTCCTGAATATTTAGATACACCTCATTGTAAGTGGTTATTTCTGTTTTGGTAAAAGGTAACGTGAACCAATTTGGTAATATGTGGTATGGACCTGTTAATATGACTACAGCATATTAACAGAACTCTTTCTCATGATTAAGTTAATTGCATTAAAGACTTGGAAAACACAAATGTATTTCAAATGCACATGTACGTATTTAAAGTATATGCTTTAATAAGTTCTGACATGTATATACACTGTGAAACCAACTATAGTCAAGATGATTAATATATACATCAACCTAAAAGCTCCTCATGTGCTTTAGTAATCCCTACACCTACTTGTCTCCAGTCTCCAACTCTCTCCTCTCAACCCCTGACTGTTTTTAGGCAACCATTAACTTCTGTCACTATTAATTAATTTTCACTTTTTATGGTTTATAAATATGGAATCATACCAGTGACTTAATCATTATACAAGACATCCATGAAACAAAAATATTTGTGCACCTTTAATATTTTGGTAGAATAGAATCATAAAAAATGTGTTATTTTTTGGCTTCTCACAGTCAACCTAATTATGTCTACATTACTGCATTTGATATATGTGCAAGTAGTTTCTTCTTTGTTACTAAGTAGTACTTAATTATATAGATAAATCACAATTTATCTATTCATCTGATATCTGATGATGAGCATACGGGTTGCTCCAAAGTGGAGTTCTTTTAAGTAGAACTGGTATGAACATTTGTGTATAAATCTTTATATAGACACATGCTTTTTTTCTCTAGGATAAATACTTAGGAGTCCAATGGCTGAATCATGTGGTAGTTGCAAGATTAATAATGTAATATACTACCAAACTATTTTCTGAAGTGGTTATACCATTTTTCATTCTCACCACTAGTGTCTGAAAGTTCCATCCTTTATAATCTTTCCAATGCATGATACAGTCAGTAGTTTTAATTTTGGCCATTTTCTTGGGTATATAATGGTATCTCATTGTAGTTTATAATTTCCTAATAATTAATGATATTAAACATTTTTTCATGTGCTTAATTGACATTTGTGAATCTTCTTTGATAATGTGTTTCTTCAAATCTTTTCCACTTTTATTTTTGGGAATATGTTTGGCTCTATTGGGTTTTGTGAGATTTTCTATATTCTGGATACAAGTCCTTTATCAGATGTATTATGTGAAAATATTTTCCTCCAAGTCAGTGGCTTATCTTTTCTTTTTTCTCAATAGTGTCTTTAGAACAGCAAAACTTTTGCTTTTCTTTTCTTTTATTTCTTTTCTATTGTTTGGGATTCATTGAGGGTACAAAGAATTAGGTTACACTCATTGCATTTGTTAGGTAAATTCCCTCTTCTAATTGTGTCCTGCCCCCAAGAGGTTTGCCATACACCATAAACCCCTATCCTTCTCCCTCCTTCCTTCTCCCCACTCCCTCCTTCCCATACCCCACCTTGTATTAGATCATCTACTGCCTTCATATTAGAATTGAGTACGTTGGATTCTTGCTTCTCCATTCTTGTGATGCTTTACTAGGAAGACTGTGTTCCAATTCAATCCAGGTTAATACAAAAGATGTAAAGTCTCCATATTTTTAATGGCTACATAGTATTCCATGGCATACATATACTACAACTTGTTAATTCATTCCTGAGTTGGTGCGCATTTAGGTTGTTTCCACATTTTGGAGAGAGTAAATTGAGCTGTGATAAACAATCTAGTACAAATGTGCTTATGATAAAATGATTTTTTTTCTTCTGGGTAGATGCTTCAGCAGCCATCGCAACAACAACAAAAATTAATAAATGGGACTTAATTAAGCTGAAAAGCTTCTTCACAACTAAGAAAAGAGCAAGAAAAGCAAAAAGACAACCTTCACAATGGGAAAAGATATTTTCAGGGTATGAATCTGACAAAGGGTTGATGACTAGAATCTGCAGAGAACTCAAATCAATCAACTAAAAAAGAGTAAACAATCCTATCTACCACTGGGCAAGACAAATGAATGGAACCTTCTGTGATGAAGACAGACAAATGGCTAACGAACATTTGAAACAATACTCATCTTCCCTGATCATCAGAGAAATGCAAATCAAAACCACCTTGAGATATCCTCTAACTCCAGTGAAAATAGCCCATATCACAAAGTCTCAAAGCTGTAGATGCTGGAGTGGATATGGAGAGAAGGGAACACTTTTACACTGCTTGTGGGATAGCAAACTAACACAACCTTTTTGGAAGGAAGTATGGAGAATCCTCAAAGAACTCAAATTAGACTTCCCATTTGATCCTGCAATCCCCTTACTAGGCATCTACCCAGAATTTGGCAAATGCTTTTTCTGCATCTGTTGAGAGGATCATATGGTCTTTGTTTTTGCTTCTATTGATAGGATGTATTACATTGATAGATTTGCATATGTTAAACCAGCCTTGCATCCTGAATGAAGCTTACTTGATCATGACGTATAATTTTTTTTTTTTTAATTCTGTAGCTGAAATCTATTAGCTTAGATTTTGTTGAGTAATTTTGCATTGATGTTCATTAGTGAAATTGGTCTGTAGTTCTCGTTTTTGGTTCAGTGCTTTCCTGGTTTTGGAAAGTGATGTTTTCTTCATAGAATGTGTTGGGGAAGGTTCTTTCCTTCTGAGTGTTTTGGAATAGGTTCTTCAATACAGGTGCAAGTTCATCTTTGAAGATTTGATAGAATTCTGATGTGAAGTCATCTGGGCCTGGGCTTTTTTGTTTGTTTGAAGCTTTTTTATTGTTTATGTAATTTCAATGCTTGAGATTGGTCTGTTCAAGAGATCTATTTCATCCTGGTTAAGTTTAGGAAGATGGTATGATTCCAGGCATTGGTTCATTTTCTCCACATTGTCAAATTTCTGGGCATAGAATTTTTGGTAGTAGTCAGAAATAATCTCTTGTATCTCTGTGGTATCAGTTGTTATTTCCCCTTTTTTGTTTCTGATTGATGTCGATAGTACATGGTCTTGATTACTGTAAGTTTATAATGAGCCTTGAAATCAAGTAATGTTTGTTCTCCAACTTTTTTTTTCAAAATGGTTTTTCATAGTGTAGATCTTTTTCATTTCCACATGTAGCTCCTCAGTTTTTTTCTTTGTTTGTTTGTTTGTTTGCTTTTTTAAGTTCACTAGGATTTTTATTGGGATTTCATTGACTCTCTAGATCAGTTTGAGATATTTTTTGTCTTACCAATACTGACTCTTCTGACTCAAGAAGAGATAAAATATCCCAGAGATAATTTTATATGACAGGTACAAAAAAAAAATCAGTCACTAGAGGAAAATAGTTATGATACTTTTAATTTTGATAGAGGTGGACAGAATTTAGGTTAGTGAACTGTAGATTTTTTTCTTCTTTATTCTCTGCAAATTCACCTTCATGAATTTCTGGCATCTTGAGTTGTGAGAGAGAGGAAAATAGCAGCTAAAGTTATGAGTATTTATTTCAGGAACACTTGTGGATAATTACTGGGTAACATAAAAGTCCTATTCAATTACTAGCACATATTAGAAATCAAGACAAGGTTGCAGTTTATTTTTTTCCTAGCTTTCTTTGGCCAATATGGTTACCATGACGACTCTGTAATTGCTGTGGTATTTGTCACAGACTGATCTTTTTTTTTTTTTAATTAAATCATAGCTGTGTACATTGATATGATCATGGGGCATCATACGCTAGTTTCACAGACCAGTTGACACATTTACATCACACTGGTTAACATAGCCTTCCTGGCAATTTCCCAGTTATTGTGGTAAGACATTTACATTCCACATTTACTAAGTTTCACATATACCCTTGTAAGATGCGTAATTTTTTAAATTTTGTTGTTATTGTTGTTGAGACAGAGTCTCACTTCCTTGCCCTCAGTAGAGTTCTGTGGCATCATAGCCATAGCTCACAGCAACCTCAAACTCTTGGGTTCAAGTAATCCTCATTCCTCAGCCCCTGAGTAGCTGGGATTACAGGAACCCCCCACCATGAACGCCTAGCTATTTTTTAGAGAGGGGGTCTTCTTCTTGCTCAGGCTGGTCTTGAATGCCTGAGATCAAATGATCCACACATCTCAGCCTCCCAGAGTGCTGGGATTGCAGGTGTGAGCCACCATGTCCAGCCAGACTGAGAATTTTTTATCTATTTATTTTGAGACAGAGTCTTGCCCTGTCACCCAGGCTGGAATGCAGTAGCATGACCATAGATAACTACAGCCTTGAACTCCTGGTCTCAAGCAATCCTCATCTGAACATCCATTTATAATTTTTGCCTGAATCACTTATTCCAATGAGGATTTCAAGTATGAGTTTTCTAATTGTCATTCCTTCTGTATTAGGTGTTATTCTACTGTAAGGTAGACCTTTCCCTTTGATCCTGTTATTTATTTATGTATCTATTCAAGCATCTATTTATATCAGTATGTGTCATAGATTCCTATTTTGTACAAAGGGTTGTCGTATGTTATCATAATTATTTATTTTGATGCTCAAATTGCCCCAGAATTGGCCAGTGGAAACCTTTTCAAGTTGGCTTTAGTGTTCATTTGACACCTCCCTACAATTCTTTAAGCATGTACTTGGCTATCTGAGCCTGACTATATCCCCCATCTACATACAGGAAACAATAATGCCCACCTTAAAGCATCACTTTGAAGACTTGAAGAAGAAAGTCTGAAATTAACAACCTACAGTATATAGTGTGGCATCTTGTAGGCCCTTAATAAATGTCAGCTCCCCATTCCAACTTTGCCTCCTTCTTTCTGTCATTGCAGGGCTTCTAAAAACATAATAGTTATGTCCAGGAGAATACCTTGAAATGTAACAACAAGCAGGGATAAACCTACATTTTGATTATGTGTGAACATCAGTGTCACTACTATATGCGGGAGAAGGGTGTGGATGGAGCTGAGAAAGAAGAGAAGCATCACTGTACAGCTTCCAGTTAACTGAGTGTAGTTAATCAAGATATTATTGCATTTTTTTTGTGCTTCCCTTTCTGCTTCTTCTCTATTTCATGTTTTGTTTTGTTTTGAGACAGAGTCACAAGCTGTTGCTTTGGGTAGAGTGCCATGGCATCATCATAGTTCACAGCAACCTCCAGCTCTTGGGTTCAAGTGATTCTCTTGCCTCAGTTTTTTTCTATTTTTAGTAGAGAATGGATCTCACCCTTGCTCAGGCTGGTCTCGAACTCATGAACTCAAACAATCTACCTGCCTTGGCCTCCCAGAGTGCTAGGATTATAGGCATGAGCCACCATACCTGGCCTTCATGTGCTTTCTTATCTTCTTTCTCTCCCACTGTAATATCAGAGAAGGGTGTGAACTCTGCCCCAGAACCAAGAACTCATAGAAAAGAACCAAGTATGATGTGGGGTCTGCTAGATAGGCTACTAGAGGAAGAGTAAAGAGATCAATGTCCTATCATTGGGACATGTTAGGTTATTCATTACCTTTCCACCAGCCTCATCTGTACAACAGGATAACAATATCCAGTCCTCCCAACCATCAATTAAACTCTTGAGTTTAAGTGTGACTCCACATTGGAAAGCAATCTATCTTAGGAAGGAAGGAAGGATTAGTGCACTTTTGAGTAATTACATGAACAGAGACACTCCAGATGTCCCAGAAGTTTGCACTGTAGGCATTAAATTAATGGTACAGAAATTTGACCTGTTTAGGTCAGGATTTTATCAAGTGTGGTTCATGGATTGCTTTATCAAAATTGTCAGGGGGTGCTTAGTAAAACTGAAGATATTTGGGTACACCCTAACTTTGTTGAATCAAAACCAGAGAGATGGGGTGGAAAGTATCTACATTTTTAGTTGTTTCCCAATTTTTTTATGGTACCCATCAAATTTTATTATTTTTTTTATTTCGTAGAGATGGGGTCTCAATATGTTTTTTAGGCTGATCTAGAATTCCTGGCCTCAAGTGATCCTCCCACCTGGGCCTCCCAAAGTGCTAGATTACTGGTATGATACACTGCACCTGGCCTTCATCCAAATTTTAAAAGTTCTGCTGTGGATTTTATATCCTTTGTTGTATAATTTCATTGTTAGTTTTTCCTGTTACTGTAATTGCATTGTTAGTTTCTCCTGTTACTCAGCTTCAAATATCTCTGCCTTCTCTGATGTGCTCAATGAGTAACAATGCCTTCAATTCAGTAATATTTATTCTGTAATTTATATGTAAGGCACTAGGGAAACAACACAGAGAACAAAACAGGAAGGGTCTCTGGAGCTATTATTCTAATTTGGGAAAACTGGCTATAAGCAAGTAAACAAATCAATAAGCCAGACAACATCATATGGGGATTTGGACTTTGAAACAGAATACATAGAGTAGAAAATGACTGGGACAAAGATTATTGTAGATAGGATTGCCAGCGAAGCTCTTTTTTCAGGAAGTGACAGTTGAACTGTGTCCTTAACAACAAGGTGAAATCAGGCATGGACAAGTCATTTTGCCAATATCTGTGCTGTCAGTGGCACCAGTTTATCCAGGAGCAGAGAAAAAGCTGTAGCGGGTAGAGCCTGGTAGACAAAGTGCAGACAGGTGGGAGGTGAAGTTGATAGGGCAAGTGTGGGCCGTGTAAGGAGTTTGGGTTTATTCTGAGTATGGAGGGTTAGAGCAGGTGTCCTCAAACTTATTAAACATGGGGCCAATTCACTGTCCCTAATACTGTTGGAGGGCCAGACTACAGTTTAAAAAAAAAAAAAGAAAACAACTATGAACAAATTATGTGCACTGCACATATCTTATTTTGAAGTAAAAAAACAAAACGGGAACAAATACAATCACACTGCTTCATGTGGCCCGCGGGCCGCATTTCGAGGACGCCTGGGTTAGTGTATGGGAGTGACATGAACTAATTTATGTTGTCATAAGGTGACTTTGGCTGCTGTGTGGAAAATGGACTGGAGAGGGACAAGATAGCATGTAAGGATAACTGTTAGGAGAATATTGCAGAAATACTGCAGGGCCTTTCGACAGCCATGTGCAGAGGGAGGGGTGGACCTGGACAGAGCATGTTTAGAGGTAGGGAAGGCGGCATCTTCAGTGGATGTGCCTGCAGGGTAGGTGGTAATAAGGCAGAGCCAAGAGTGACACCTTGGTGTTTTGTTTAGCCACATGGAGAATTGTAGTGGTTATTTCAGGTGTGTGTTAGATAGTCTCAAGTTTATTAGTTCAGTCATCCAATATTGGTTATAGTGAAAATTAGTGACTTAAAAAAATGTATCAGTTGGTGATGAAGATTCAGTTGTACAATTATTAAACTTTACTGAAGGCACACGCAAACTATCAAACTTTTTTTTTTTACACGATATGGAATCTTTATTGATAAACTGTAGAGATACCTTGAGATATTACCTTAAAATTTTAAAAATCAACTTCTGAATAGAACACAAAAAAAGAAGATGCAGGGTCATCAAAAAATATTTTCAGTAAGCTCATATACAATTAAGATTTTTTTTTTTTTAGTCATAGACGTTAAATAATTGTGGCTTTCTTAAAGCATCATTCTGACGTCTTTCATTTCAAAATATATTCTCTTCGCTCTCACTTTTAAGAGTATCAAAAACGTGTAACAGTTGATTTTGATTAATTTGTTACTATTTACATTTTTATTTATTTATTTTAATTTTTATTTATTTATTTATTTTTCTTTATCTTTCTTTTTTTTTTATTAAATCATACCTGGGTATATTGATATGACCATAGGGCATCATACACTAGCTTCATAAACCGTTTGACACATTTTCATCACACTGGTTGACATAGCCTTCCGGGCGAATTTTTAGTTGTTGTGCTAAGATATTTACATTCTACATTTACTAAGTTTCACATATATCCTTGTAAGATGCACCACAGGTGTGATCCCATCTATCCCCCTCCCTCTACCCATCTCCCCCCTTCCTCCCCTCCCTTTCACCCTTCCCCCTATTCTTAGGTTGTAACTGGGTTATAGCTTTCATGTGAAAGCTCTAAATTAGTTTCATAGTAGGGATGAGTACATTGGGTACTTTTTCTTCCATTCTGGAGATACTTTACTAAGAAGAATATGTTCCAGCTCCATCCATGTAAACATAAAAGAGGTAAAGTCTCCATCTTTCTTTAAGGCTGTATAATATTCCATGGTGTACATATACCAAAATTTATTAATCCATTCGTGTATCGATGGGCACTTGGGCTTTTTCCATGACTTAGCAATTATGAATAGGGCTGCAATAAACATTCTGGTACAAATATCTTTGTTATGATGTGATTTTTGGTCTTCTGGGTATATGCCCAATAGAGGAATTACAGGATTGAATGGCA
>CAUYPK010152071.1:0-13101 GCA_963574355.1 Loris lydekkerianus
ACAATAATTGAGGAATCAATTACAAGACTTTACTGCCTTAAATGGGGTTTTCACTTAATTAAATGTGCCATTAAATATTGTGGGTTAAATAGTTCAGTGGAATACGGTTCAGTTCAGCCGCCTACCTCTTCAGCTCAGCCGTGACTTGTGGACTGAGCTGAAGCACCGCCCCCTCAAGCAGATGGCAGAAGACGACTGGAGACTACGTGCATTTGATTAGGTGCTCTCACACCAAATCAAATAACCTGTATGACCCAAGTATAAGCCGAGTTCGGGTTTTTCAGCACAAATTTTGTGCTGAAAAAACTCAGCTTATACTCGAGTATATACGGTAACCATTTAAAAAAGATGGTAACTTTACATCTTTTGTATTAACCTAAATGGAGTTGAAACACATTCCTCTCAGGAAAGTACCACAAGAACAGATAAGCAAATATCCACCATACTCAATACTAACCATGAAGCCAGTAGATGATCCAATTCAGGCCCACACAAGAGAAAATCTCATTTCAGTTCAAGTTGGGGGCAGGGGGGACGAGGGAGGGGGAAAGGGTGGAATTTGTGGTGCTCCCACTTAATGGGCACAATGAGGGGTATGTGGCACACCTTTTGGGTGCAGGACACGACTACAAGAAGGACTCTACCTAACAAATTCAAATATTGTGATCTGCTTGTTTGTACCCTCACATTAACCTGAAATAAAAAAAAAAAAAAGAAAAAAGAAATGATACAATGTAGGATGAGAAGGAATGAAGTGCTGATGCTACCACATGGATGAACCTTGAAAATGTGATGTTCAGTGAAAGAAGTCACAAAAAGCACATGTTTCATTATCCCATTTGTATGGAATCTCTGGAATAATCAAATCTATAGACACAAAAATCAGATTAATGGTTGCCTACGGCTTGGGACAAGTAAGGAGTGACTGTTAATGGTAGGGAGTTTAGGGAATGAGGATGTTATAAAATTAGATGATGATTGTGGTGACACAATTCTATGAATATACTAAAAAAACTCTGAAGGGTATATTTTGAATAGATGAATTGTATGGTGTATAATTATGTCTCAACAAATCTGTGAAAAACATCTTGAAATCAAGTTTGAGATCAGAGTTTTAAATCAAAGGATGCTGAAACTGAAAATGCCCTAAAGGTGATAAACTATCTCAAGACATTGCCAGAGCAATAAAAGAACTGAAACGGCATCCCCTGGATATTCTCCAGTTTCTTCCCAAACTGGCTAGAAACCTCTTTTTATTTAAATCTCTTTCTCTGTCAAAGAGGTTGATAAGAATATTTAGGTCAAAGTTTTTGCAATTATCAAAGATAATGATAGAAAAAAGTAATTAGAAGATTTAATACTTAACTGATTTAACACAATAAATACTAATTTGTAAGGAAATATCATAGAAAACAAATTGCAGTATAGCACAGTTGAAGTGATTGGGGAAAAATATCAAAACTTATACCCAACCAAGGCAAGGCCCTTCAATAATCGGGTTGCAGATGTGAAAGTCATGACACACAAAATTAAACATTAAATTAGAGAAACATGAGACACAAAAGAGAATCAGCAGACAAGGAAAATATTAGAAAACTTGAACGTGGACCATGTTGGGATAGAGACAGACGGAGCTGAGGATTTCCCAAATTCTTCATGTGGAGCCCAACAGGATTTGATATAATAATAACATCAGAGACTCACTCAGAACTAATTAGAGTTTCCTCTGCAGTCATACAACTAGTGACAGTAATTGTTTTAATAATCTGTATGTAGTAATGCCACCCCTCCCCTCCATGTGAGTTCATTTATTATCAGATAATGTATTTTGCATATTTGTAAAACATAAATTAGTCTTCTGTACTCCCATCTTTCTAAAAGGGATTTAGCGTTTCTCGCAAGACTACATGAATAATCACAATAAGATATAGGGAAGTGGGTAAAAAAAAATTATAAGAAAAAAGAAATATAACTGTAAAGACATAAACCAGAGTCATGAATTGAGAAGGATTCAAAATTTTAAACCATGATGCCCTAGATAGTTATTTCAGGTAGAGTAAAATTTGGTTCTAACCGAAGTCTTTTGGTACTCATAGGGAGGCAAAGAGCTCAGATTTTACACAAATCTGTTTCCCAGACTTTCCACATATCACTTAAACCAAACCCTTCATTATGCCATAGTATATTGGCAATATCATGAACCCCGAAAACATATTCCTCTGTAAGATCACTCTACTGTCACGTACTAGCTGTATCACCCATGGGCAAGTGACTTAACTTCTAAGGCATAATTAAACTCTCCCAAAATTCTTCCAGAGAGTCACTGGGATGGCAAAACAGCTACTCAAATCCTTGCTACAACCCATCTTCCTCCTTCCTTTCTTCATTCCCTTCCTTATCTCTTCTAGTTCAATTTGGAAGAAATATAAATAAATTCACAAATACAGTTATCCCTGGGTATTCATGAGAAATTGGTTCCAAGACCCTATAAACACGAAAATCCACAGACATTCACATCCTTTCTATAAAATGGTGTAGAATTTGCGCCATAACCTTTGCACATCCTGCTGTACACTTTAAATCACCTCTAGATTACTTATAAAACACTGTAAATTGCTATGCAAATAGTTGTTGCATTGCATTGGTTTTTTATTGGTATATTGTTATTTTTATTTTCTGTATTTACATTTTATTTACTTTTGTTTCAGGTTAATCTCAGGGTACAAAGAATTAGGTTTAGGTTACAATGTTTGCATTTGTTAGGTATAGTCTCTCCAGTGGTTGTGTCCTGCCCCCAGGAGGTGTGCCATGTACCCCCATATTATGCCTGTTAAGTGGGAGCCTATCCTCCCTTCCCTTTCCTCCTGCCCCAGGAGGTGTGCCATGTATCCCCATATTCCCTAACTCAAGCCAAAAAATACATCACCCTTTCTTGAAGTGAATGAGGATTTTGTTTACGCATTAAGGAAGTATGCTGTGTTAAAGCAAAAGTTATAATTCATGCACGTCTCACTATTAGCATTTTTAAAATCTTCAATGTTAGAAGTGGGGAATTTATTGCAGCTTTAGGCAATAATTGATGCCTCTGAAAGCACACACAGAGAAAAAGTAATCTGAATTATTTCAAGCTGTTTCTCTTCAAATTCATGAAATATTGATAGAAAAATATAAACATGTATTAATGTTGTTTTAGTAAAGATTCGGTCTGGTGGAGAGAGAGTGTAATTTATCTCCAGCCTACAGAATTAACACTAGAGTTGCCATTGATTCTGCATCAATAGCCAAAAGCAAGTTTCATAAATTTCTGTGCTCCAGTTTCCTCAGGCAATAAATGAGCACTGAACTCCTAAGTAACATCTGTGGAAGACATAGCTTGTAGTCCTTACTCCTGTGGAATATGGAGTTGCTCTGCCCACAAAACCATAGGCCAGAGACTCTATCCTCTCCTGTTTCCACCAATTTTCCAATGCCTGCCTATATCAAATATTATTCTTAATTGTGAGTCAACTGCAGCATTTAAACATAGTCTAAGAGGTAGTGGCCAGTGTTGATTCATCAATGAAGGATATAAGGGCACATGATGTCTGAGACTTATTTCATGATCATGTCATAGCTGCCAAAGCTCCAGCCATCACATCTTTATTCCAGATAGATACAAGAAAGAAAGGGTGTAGAATAAAGGCAAATATAGTTTTCCTTTCCAAGAAAGCAAAGCCTATTCAGAAATCCCAGGAAAGGCTTTCGATTCATTATGTCCTTGGTCTAAACAGTATTATATGACCACTTATAGGAAGTCTGAAAATGTGAGCTTTACAATTTCTATGGAAGAAGAACAAAGGAAAAGAAGTTGGGATGGGTATGGAGAGAGCTAACACAGTATCTGGCTCATGAGCTCTCAATTAATATTTGACAGGTCTTTGGGGTGATCAGAGCTGATTATTGCTCCACCGGAAGTTGGTAGTGTGTTCCCCTTTGTGGGTCTCAAATTAGGGCTCCTCAAAAAACTATAAGTCAGTAATAGATATAATATCTTGATAGAAAATTTAGATGGATAGGTAAAAGATAGATAGATAGATAATATAGATATTCTTTACTAAATGGAATAAAAGTTTTCGATATCAAACTCAGATTCCCTCATCTACTCATCCTGTCTCCACCCACTTCACCTTCTGAAACACACACACACCCCAAATATACATCACATTAAGAATGGAGAGGAACTAAAAGTGGAGACATGTTAAAGAGAGACAATGCACACACCAAGTCCTTGTGAACATGGAGGGAAAAGCTATAAAATAGACCTGGCAAAGATGATGACAGATTACACATTTCTGCTCCAGAATGTGGAAGACACTTTGCATCAACAGGGGGAGAAAGAAATACAGGTACCTTGTCCCAGCAGCATGGACTGTGAGCCCCGGTTCCTTCCTCATGGCTTCTACTGCCAACACCCCCGTTTTCTGCCCTGCCCCAGCTCCCCCACCCTACCTCCGGGAAGACAGGCTGCAGAGCAAGGCAGAGGGGGCATGCCAGGCCCGAGGGCAGGGCACAGCCCTTGTTTGTGAGCACCAAGGCTTACTCTGTCCACCTCATCAGGGTCTCTCGGATCGACCAATCCCCACCAGCACTGCCTGGTTCAGGTCTGACTCTTCTCTAGGCCCAATCAGTGCAGGGGTCCTGTTAAGTGGTCTCCCTGCCCCAGTGCAGATCCAAATTCCCACGGTCATCATTCTTCAAGAAGTTTATAAGTGTATACGCACATATGTATACATACCCACACATATATGAACATGTATGCATGTGCGTGCAGACATGGACATTCATATACGCATACACACATGCACTCACTGAATGTATATATATATATGTATATATAATATTGTTGATTTATATACATACTCCTGGTTTTTAAAAAGCAGGTAGGAACAAAAAGATTAAAATAGCCAACAAGCATTGTCCCTCCCTCCTCACATCTCCCAATCCCTGTCCCACTTCCTAGAAGCAACTTCTTCAAACTCTTTTAGCTACTTTTTTAGGTAGTTGCCTCCATATTACTAAGTAATGTATTCCCAATGTTCTCTCTTAATTTATTGACTCAGTGTCATCTATTTCTGCTGTGATCTTCCTAAGGCACAATTCTCACGGCAGCTCTCTGTCATGACATTTCAGCCTGGAGCTTCCGGGTGATGCACTGCATGGTGGCCCTGTCTTCCCATTGCAGTGGAGACCTCTGAGAGCTACAGGCAGCCTGGGCTACACCGGCCACATCCAGTGTCTCCAGTGCCACAGCCAATAGCCATACACAGTTTCAGTGAATGCATGTGATACCTAACTCACGTGACAGATTCGCTGGCCACAGGATGCCCATATAGCTGATTAAACATTATTTCTGGGAGTGTCTGTAAGGGCATTTCCAGGAGAGATTGTCCTTTCATCAGCAGACTGAGTAAAGCAGATCTTCCACATTGTGGCTGAACAATATCCAGTCCGTGGATGGCCTAAACATGAAAAAAGGGCAGAAATAGTTTGTTCCCTGCCCCCGTCCCCCCCACACACACACATACACACACACGCATGTGCTCTTGTCTCTGGCTGGCTGCTGAGCCAACATGGATCCTCTCCTGCCCTCAATGTTCCCAGTCCTTAGGCCTTCAGACTCAAGGCTAAAATCTACACTATTAGCCCTTCAGCTCCTGGGCCTTCAAATGACACCATCAGCTTTCTGGGATGTCCAGCTTGCAAATGGTAGAAGGCAGATTATGGGACTTCTCAGCCTCTGTAACTGAATGAGCCCCTCCTTGTAATAAATAAATAAATAAGCACGTACAATAAATATATGCATGTATGTATGTGGCTCCCATTGATTCTGTTTCTCTGGAGAAATCTGGCTAACCCATTTCACATGTCTAATGCCCTGGATGAATATTGAACATATTCAATGCCCTGGTTCCAACATAAAAAATTGCACCAGAAAAAAAAAATTGCACCAGAGCTTGGGTATGATATGAATGATGGTGCAGGTAGTACAAGAGGCTTGGAAGTTCCCTGTCAGGGCTTTCCAATCCCTCATGGACTCCCCTCTCAACACATCTACAATCATAACTCCCACAACATTAATTGACTTTCAAGGGAGGTAGCGGGGAGTCTAGAAGCTCTGCTCACCCACAGCCCCAAACTACAAGCCAACTGTTGTTCTTTGTGGAAAATCCCACCATTTGTACTTAGCTCAGGGAGTCACAATTTGCAGAAGGACTGTGTCAAAAGTTGGGGCCCCTTCAAAGATGGAGGCCATGCCTGTCTTTTCACCTAGAGCAGATCTAGGGGTATATGGAGTGAACGTGGCTGCTGTGAGCAGGTCATGGGTGTTTGTTCCCCCTCCGTCCCTTTAGCAGGGACCTTGTCCATTCTTCAAGAAGAAAAGAATCTGGGTGCACACAGAACTTGCTGTCCTTCTTTATTCCCTTCCTTCTATCTTCCTTCCTTTTGTCCGTTCTTTCTTTCAAATTTATATTTGAGTTCCCATAAAAATTTTCCTGGGCCTGATCTGAGGCCTAAAATATGGAAAACTCTCATCTAAACAAATAAGAAAAACTCCTAGCAAACAAAATACACAAAGAAGTTAAATACAAATCTTTACAAATTAATTAAAATATATACTGCTTTGTGACAGTAAAATAAGTCCTAGTGATTTAGAACTTTGAAGCAGCTATTCAAGAATCTCCTTGGTGAGATAAGGCTGTTCTTGTTTGCAACATGGCTATAAGAGCTCTGGTCAAAAATACAAAGTCAGCAAGGTCTTCAGATAGGAGGGCATGAGTTATGTCACCAAGGTAGCAGTGACAAGAGGTGGATAACAGAGAGATTGTATATATAGTAGAACCTCTGTAAGTTGACCATCCAAGTAACAAACTGGTCAACATATGGAGGTGGTCAACATAAAAAACTAGGCCTACTGTACTGATGAGTATATGTGGTGCATGCCCAGTCTATACCAATTAGGTCAACTTTAGGAGGTGGTCAATGTAGAAAGGTGGTCAACTATGGACGTTCCACTGTACATCTTCAAGTGTCAATCAAAGAAATGGTGCCCATATCGTTGGATTTGAAAGCATTTGTATATATTTGATCAGCTTAAATTTATCTCTCCTTTGGTG
This sequence comes from Loris lydekkerianus, assembly GCA_963574355.1. Lineage (NCBI taxonomy): Eukaryota > Metazoa > Chordata > Mammalia > Primates > Lorisidae > Loris > Loris lydekkerianus. The sequence goes on from CAUYPK010152071.1 coordinate 7,155, forward strand.
CTCTGAAAATTCACCATTAGACATTCAGTTGTTTGCCCACTCCCTGCATTTAACATGTAGCTATTTGGGAAAGAATTAACATAGTCAATGTCTAAGAAAGCACAAGTATGCCAAGAATGAGATGGAAATGAGAGGAGAGCAGCAACAACAACCCACCCCCAAAGGTTTACCCCGGGGTGCTTTTTAATTACATTTCATGTTTTTTGCAAATTAAAAGTAATTAAAATAGAAATCCAGTAAAGGGCTTCCATCAAACATTTTAAAAAGTGGGACAAAAAAGAAAAAAAAAAAACAACAACAATGAACATTCACAATGATATTTGATTAGCATTTTCATTACGAAGCTGCCTTTATCCTGGTCTACAAATGTCAGCTCATAAACTGGGGCCTGTTTGGTTTTGCTTTCCTCCATAGCTTCATGTTTTAAGCCCCGAAAATCTGGCCATTAGAAATTTATTTTTAAATGGATTAAGTGCTCTCCCAGGAGTAATCTTTAAACTTTTCCATCTCTATTTTGATAAAATTTCACATGAAGTCAATAACAAATTAGAACATAAATATTTAAATAGCTCGAAGATAAAATGAGAGCTTCTCTCTTTCTCTCTTTTTTATGTTGTTAGTAATGTCCCAAATATAAAGGAATTAAGGGTCTTGGAGAATATGTCAAAAGCCTTTGCTTGTGCAAACAAGAAAAACCAAGCAAAAGGTCACTAATCCTAGAGAGGGCGGTGTCACCTTCAAGTGGATTTCATTCACTTCAGAAATCCCTAACACTCTCGGCAGCTTCTTCCTAGATGTTTTTAATGCGAGTGGAATAGCACAAATAATTTTCCTGTGGGCATCTTGCCCTTAATGAAGGCATGCTATTAGAACTCTGCTAATTTTTTTTTTTCTTTGAAGGTTTTGGCTGGGGCAGGGTTTGAACCCGCCATCTCCGGTATATGGGGCTGGGCCCTACTCACTGAGCCACAGGCGCCACCCCATTTTTTTTTCTTAACATACAGGAAATTCTATTTATTTTCAAAGGATACCTAAAGAGGAAAAGGGCTCTTCATTTCAAAAGCAAACAGATGAAATGAGGAGCAGGCGGAGCATCCTCTATCAAAAGAAACAAAGAATCAGTGAAACAAAACGAAACCAATATGCTAAAATATGCAAATACAATTTCAGAAAGCAATGAACTTAACAGATAAACACCCCGTATAAGCCACCCATTTGCTAAGAGTCACTCCAAAAAAGACTGTTTACTGATATGACCTATGCCTGGAGATTATCAAGGAACAAATCTTATCCATTCTGTATGCCGAGATAAGATCTCATGCCAAAAAGGATTTTTCTCAGGCTTTCACGGTAATTTTAAATACTTGATTGTAAATCAGAATGTTTGTTCTACCTAATGAACAAAAGTACTGAATTAGTCATAGCTGGTATTAAAAGTTGTTTTTGTTTATAGCATGATTTTTAGACGACTTTAATGTTCTCCCAAGTACTCAAAGAACATTCTCAAATGTCATATCTGTATGTCACACAAATAGTGGACTAAAGACCAGCAAAGTTTCTGCCTGCCTTTGACAAACAGAAGAATTCACACTGTTCTTCCTTGAACAGGCAAGCATGGGGGGGCAGTCCCGGAGGGAGTGGTTTGTTCTGATTCACCCCCATTTCATAATGGATGGGAGGAGGTATTTGGTGTCACATTATTGAAGACATACTTTCAGCAGTAACTTAATGTTTTCATCTGTCTTACAAATAAGAGCACAAAGGATACTGAATTGGAAGCCCAGCCAGCCTCTTTATTCCATGTCCATGGGAAGGCAGAAGGACTAGAATTCATTCATTCATTCATTCACTCATTCATTCAACAAATATTATTTTAAGCACATGCTGGGCACTGGACTTAAAGTTGCAGATTTAACAATGAGCAAGAAAAGCACGCTCTCTAACAGCTCCCTCCCCACACTGGAGTTTACCTTGTCCAGTTGGATGAAATTTGAACAAAGGGCAACAGTGTTTTCTAACCAACCATCAGTTATTATCAGAGTAGGGAGTTAGTATCTGCCTTGCAGAAATCAGTGTTTGCACCACTGTAGGTGAGGAAATAGGATCAGAAAGGTGAAAGATCTCACGTGGCTATTTTATTAGTGAAGTCAAAACCAGACCTCAGACTTTCTAACTTTCATCATGGTTCTACATACACACTCCATAGGACCTTCCTTCTACCCCCGCCACCATCCAAGTTTGTTTCAGATCGAAAGAGGAGGTCTAATTTTTTAATGATAGCTGCGCAGCTAACATCACGATGCAGTTAATGATAAAAGCAAGATTTCAGCACATGCCTACTTTAAATAACGCATTAGGCTTATCACTGATGCTATCTTTAATTATGCCAAGGCAGAGCTGGAGATGGTCTAATGGGAAATACAGATTACTTGTTAAAATTATTAACAGAGTTAATGTGCTTACATTTGTTTATGTGTACTGGAATCTGCTCAAATATTTGACTGCAATGACAATATGTATAAAAATCAATTAAAAGTCATAGAGATGAGATATTGGATTTCTAGACCTTAATAGGATTTCATCTGCACTTGCTATATTATGTTATACAATTATAATTGAGCTTCCATCAAATCACAGAATCTGTCACCTCACCAATTTATTTTCCTAGCACTAATGAAACTTACTTCCTGTTGAGAGTGCTTTTAAAAGCATAACCCTCAGGAAGGGAGGTGGTGCACAGGGCAATAGGCTTCTATTTATTTAGTAAACCTAAGTAAAAACTTGGACTTAAGTAAAATGAATCTGACAGCTTTAGAAGGGTCCTTAGTAGCCATTTGTTCTTATTATAAAGAGCACGTAAGTGCTCTCAAAAGGAATTGTAAACAACACGTATAACTCATGCTCACTTTGAGCCCTAACATCAGATTGATTCTCTGCCTCTTTATTGTTAGGTAGTCAAGCTAGAGGCAGAATTGATATAATATTTTCCTCTGGAATTTCCTGTCTTTTTTCCCCAAAATGAGAAATCATGCATTGAATGATACATTTCTCTGAGCGAGAACCGAGTGAGGTAGCTTTCAGTTGATGAAACGTGAATTCTTGTTCCAGTTTTCTCCAGTCAGAGAAGCAAAGATATTACCTAGAGACCGTAGTGTAATACGGCTAGGGGATGGCAAAATCTGGAATTAGAGAACCAGTGATATTCTTTGGAAAGACTCAGAGCTCCTGTAGTAATAATCGTGTGGGTTGTGATAGTACAGACACGAGTGGGAGATGGATGCTTCTCCTGGGAAGGGAATGGTTTATCTATGGGCAGTCATAAGGGACCTTCAAGCTGATGTGATGAGGCCCTCAACAGGAGGTCCCTGCATGACAGATGCGTGGCCGGATCTGCTTCAACACACCCAGGAGTGAGGAGCGCCCCTCGTGGGAGCAAGTTCTTTTGAAGGTCTTACTGATATCTGCCTCCCTCACTTTAATCCTACCCTCTACAGCCACTTCTGTTCAGTTCTAGAAGCACATTCTTTGCACCCCTCTGTGCCCAACAGAGGCATTCAGACAGGTGGAGCTGAACTGCCCTTTTCTTCAGCCCCAGCTCATCCTCCTCACCCCGGGGTTGTGGTAGAGAAGAATCAGGCCTCTCCCACTCTGCCATGCAGTGTATTTAAAGAACACCTTTACTGGGCCAACTTTGTTTTGTTGACATGATATTTTAATAGATGCACTCTTAGCTGACTACTCTTTCACAGGCAGAAAATAAAATTTATCAAAACATTGTAAAAGCAATAGTGTACTACATATATTAAAAAATCCCTCTCATGTAAGGCTGGGTGCAGTGGCTCATGTCTGCAGTCTGGGAGTGCTAGGAGTTTGAGACCAGCCTGAGCAAAAGTGAAACTCCATGTCTGCTAAAAATAGTCCCAGCTACTTGGAAGGCTGAACCCAGGAGTTTGAGTTTGCGGTGAGCTAGACTGATGCCATGGCACTCTAGCATGGGCAACAAACAGACTCTATCTTAAAAAAAAAAAAAAAAATCCCTGGGTGGCACCTGTGGCTCAAAGGAGTAGGGCACCGGCCCCATATGCTGGAGGTGGCAGGTTCAAATCCAGCCCTGGCCAAAAACTGCAAAAAAAAAAAAAAAAAAATTCCTCTCATGCTTTCTCTTCATAGTACCTCTCCAGACTAATGTCAATCCCCTTAATGTTTCCTCCTAAGGGAGACTTTTCTAAAGCATCCCAGTCACCTCCTCATATCCAATCAGTTGCTGAGTCAATACTGATCACACCTCTGAAATCTCTCTGCATCCCGCTGTCCCGCCCAAGTCCAGGCCACTGCCTCACAATGCCTGGTGGTCTTGGAGCTTCCTGATACCGTCCCCTGCCTCCATCCTGTTCCCTTCCAGTTACCATTGTAGACTGTCACCAGAGTGATCTTCCCAAAACGTGAACCTCACCACGCCATACCCCTGCTGAAATATCCCCAGTAGCTCCCTAGGGCTCTGGTCATGAAGTTCCAATGCTTTATTCTCTTACCATAAACCTTTATAATCTGATCTCGTCTTAACTTCTCCCTTCTCATCTCTCTCTACTCTCCCCTTTGGAAATGCTCATCCTAGGCATAGAATATGTCTTTAGTAAGGCTGAGTACATTGGAACTAATTTAGGGCTTTCACATGAAAGCTATGACCCAGTTACAACCTAAGAATAAAGGGAAGGGTGAAAGGGAGGAGAGGGAGGAGGGAGGTGGATGGAGGGAGGGGGATTGGTGGGATTACACCTGCGGTGCATCTTACAAGGGTATATGTGAAACTTGGTAGATGTGGAATGTAGATGTCTTGGCAGAATAACTGGGAGAATGCCAGGAAGGCTGTGTTGACCAGTGTGATGAAAATGTGTCAAATGGTCAAGCTAGAATATGATGCCCCATGATCATATCAATGTACACAGCTATGATTTAATTTAAAAAAAAAAAAAGATTTTTCAGTAAGAAAAAAAAAAGTACTGATATGTAGACAGATGTATAGAAAAATATAAAAGCATATATATATATGTATACATACTTTCAGATATGTATATATATATGCATAAATGTGTTTTATTTTATTTAGATTTAATTATTTAAAAACATGAAGATGGGGGAAAACTTCATCCTCTAAATATTTAATATTAAATGCCTATAATTTTTATTTGAAGCTTATTTCCCTGGATGTTTAAGTCTGTAAAATAAGAAAATGCTTTTATAAGACATAAAGCAGATCCATTTTCAACCCTGAAACTCAAACAATAGGAAATTCATTAGGGAAAAATTGAAACATGATGATTATTATGAACCATAAATAAAAATTAACTTGAAATGTGTTGATAACTTAATGAGAGTGTTAAAAAAAAAAAAGCTTCTGGCTTGGCAAAAAAAAAAAAAGAAAGAAAGAAAATGTCTTTAGATTTCTGTAGTGAGCCACCATTTATCTTGCCTGTGGGCCTTTGCACATGCTTATTCCTATACTTGAAATAGTATCTCCTAAAGCTTCACCCTCAAGTCCACCACCGGCTGGGCCATGCCTCAAGCCTTGGCTTAGATGGCACTTCCTCGGGGACATCTTCCCTGGGCCTTTGGACATCCATTCCTGCACTGCCGTGGCCCACCCTGTATTTCCCCAGGCTCATCACATACACTTCTTGATAATTACTTGTTGTATTACTTCTCTTCCCCACTAGAACATTAGCTCTCTGAGGGGAAAGCCCATGTCACCTTGTTTACTGCGGAACTCTCAGAGCTTAGCATGTTGCTTGGCACACAGTATATAGTCCAGGGGTGGCGAACAAGTTCGACTACGCGCTAGGAGATCGCTCCTCAGAGGTCCCTCCTCAGAAGCAGCATAACAAAATCCAAACTTGGCAAAGAGCCACAGTATACAAAATAATGATAAGAGGCAAAGAGCCGAAATTCA
>CAUYPK010152073.1:0-37983 GCA_963574355.1 Loris lydekkerianus
ATTTTGTTAATCTTTTAAAAAACCCAACTATTTAATTTGTTGATCTTTTGACTAATTCTGTTGTCTTCAATTTCATTTAATTCTGTTCTAATTTTGGTTATTTCTTTTCTTCTACTGGGCTTGTGTTTGGAATATTCTTCCTTTTCCAGTTGCTTGAGATGTTCCATTAAGTCATTGACTTCCTCTCTTTCCGTTCTCTTGAGGAAGGCTGGCAACACTATAAATTTCCCTCTGAGGAATGCCTTTGCAATATCCCACAGATTCTGATAATTCATGTCTTCATTATCATTTTGTTTCAAAAATTTGGTAATTTTCTTCTTTATCTCATCTATGACCTGGCTGTCATTCAGCATAAGATTAGTTCATTTCCAAGTCTTTGTATGAGTATGAAGATTTTTTTTTTTTTTTTTTTTTTTGAGTATGAAGGTTCTTATTGTTGTGCAGTTTAACTTTTATTCCATGATGGTCTGAGAAAATACAAAGAATAATTTCTATTCTTTTAAATTTGCTGAGGTTAGATTTGTTACCTCTGATGTGATCAATTTTGGAGGATGTTCCATGGACTGATGAGAAGAATGTGTATTCAGTTTTGTTAGATTGAAATGTTCTATAGATGTCCGTTAAGTCCATTTGTTGTAGGATCAAGTTTAAGTGCAAAATTTCTTTGTTTAGTTTCTTACTGGAGGATCTATCCAACACTGCCAAAAGGGTGTTTAAATCTCAGACTATTATGGTGCTGGAAGATACCAAATTGTTCATGTCTGTTAGTGTCTCTCTTATGAATTGAGGAGCATTCTAGTTGGGTGCATAAATGTTAATAACTGAAATCTCTTCATGTTGAGTGTTTCCCTTAATAAATATGAAGTGACCGTCCTTATCTTTCCTTACCTTTGTTGGTTTAAAGCCTATTGTCTCTGTGAATGAAATTGCAACCCCTGCTTTTTTCTGATTTCTGTTTGCCTGAATTATAGAAGTCCATCCCTTCACCCTGAGTCTATTTTTATCCTTTAAGGTAAGATGAGATTCTTATATGCAGAAGATATCTGACCTGAGTTTATGTGTAGTCAGCCAACCTGTTCCTCTTTAGAGGATAATGTAAACCATTCACATTAATTGAGAGAATTGATAAGCCTGGTAGTATTTTGGGTGTCAATTTTTTGAAAGACCAATGGACATTTTTAATCCTTTTGCCACTGTGAATGTTGGTTTTTGATCAAAAATTTCTGAGTGAGTTTACTTTGGTGGTAGAACATTGTGCTTGTCATTATGGAGGATGGGTCTGAGAATATCCTGAAGAGCTGGTTTAGTTATGGCAAATTTCTTCAATATGTGCATGTCATTAAAGTATTTGATTTCTCAATCACAAATGAAACTCAGTTTAACTGGATACAGGATCCTGCACTGAACGTTGTTTTGTTTTAGGAGATTGAAGATCAACGACCATTCTCTTTGGGCTTGAAAATTCTTAGCTGAGAAATCTGCAGTCATTCTAATATTCTTCCCCTTATGGGTTATGATTTTCTTACATCTGCCTGCTTACAGAATTTTCTCTTTCATGTTAACTTTGGCAAAGTTAATTACAATGTGTCTATAAGATGCTTTATTTGGATTGAGTCATGCTGGGGTTCTGAAACTGTCTGCTATGTGAATTTTGGTATCTCTTGCCATGCTTGGGAAGTTCTTCTCAATTATACCTTGGCGTAGAGCATTTGTGCCTTTAGGAACATCCTCTTCTCCTTCAGGAATTCCTAAAAGACTAATATTTGCTATTTTGCAGTGGCCCCAGAACTCTCTCAGGGAATGATTGGTTTTTGCTCTCCACTTCTCTGCCTCTTTGAGTGTTTGGGAGCATTCAAAAGCTTTGTCTTCAGTGTCAGAGATCCTGTCTTCTGACTGCTCCATTCTGTTACTGAGGAATTCTACTGTGTTTCTCATATCTTTGAGGACTGAAATTTTTTGTGTTGTTGTGAGCAAATCTTTGGAGATTTTGTCTTTGAATTCATTGAATTCTTTAAACAACTTTTGAATTACTCATTGAATTTTTAATTCCAACTTTACTTCCATTCTGTTAATCTTATTTGCCATCCAAATTCTGAACTCGATTCTGACATCTCAGTCATTTGTTTATGATTGGGGTCTTCTGTTGTGTCTCCTTTGTTGTTCCTTGGGGGAGTTGATCTACTCTGAGTATTCATGTTGCCAGAGTTTTCCGTTGATTCCACCCCATGATTATTTTTCACTGTTTGGCTAGAGAAGCTGGTAAGGTGAACTTGGATTGAGGGTTCCTAGAGTTGTAATTAACCAGCCCTTTACCAAAGAGCTAGGACTGGTGACTGCAGCTTTTCTTCTACAGCTTTACAAAGGTCCCATTCAATACTGCAGCCTGAGACTTGGGGATCTGCTTGGTGTGATGGGGCTAGGTGGCTCTGTCTTGTATTCAGCTAGTCTCTGTCCAATCCCTAGCAAATCACTGGCTTTGGGCTGAAATCTCAGCTGTGGAGAAATACAAACTACTAAGACACACTGCCCCCCATGGGCAACCATTGGAAAAGGAGAATCAAACCCTCCCACTACAACACAACCAGGGTACAACCTTGGAGGGTCCCTAGATGATCGGCCCAGGTCAAGAGTTCCAAACCAATTGTCCTGGTCAGCACAAATGCAGATCAAGTGGGAGAGTTCAAAGTTTCCAGCAACTACACAGCAGGGGTCAATTGGCAGCTCAAGTGTGACTCGCTCCAATGCTCTGTGGAGTCAGAAAGGCCTGCCCAGAAAAGAGTTAGTCCACCTTCCCCACCTTGCATCTCTGTCACACCCAGTCACCTGTAATGCCACAGGGCTGTGGCCCAGTTCCCTCCAATGAGCAATGTGTCAGGGGTTTGTGCCTGCCAGAGTCAAAGGGGAGTCATTGTCTCCTTGGCCAGGCCGGCACACTTTGCCACCAGCCAGCAGGGGGAGCTGAAGCCTGACTACCTTGGGTGCTCATTGGAAATGAGGGAGTGTTCCTTCTGAGTTTGTTACAAACCAGAGGTTAACAAAGTAGCAAATGTTTTTCTCCGTCAGAGAGTGCACCTCTGCCCCAGCTACACTGCTCCTCTGGTACCCCTGCAGGGTGAGGTCTGGCTCCCTCTGGCAGTCCACAGAATTAGGGGAGTGTCTCTTCAAAATTTGACCCCCGCAGGATCACTCTACTATTGCTGATGCTGCTTGGGAGGTGCCTCTGCACAGGTTCTCAAGCCTCCAGGCTGGTTCCTGAGCCTCTGCTCACCACTGATTTGTACTTTCACAGAGCAGGCCAGACATACTCCCCCCATGCCTTTCTGTACTGCTACTGGATTCACTATTTCAGCACAGCTGTGCTGCCCCAGCCCATCCAATTCCCAGTCCTAGCAAAGAACCACGGACATTCTGGTCTCCGCAGGGGTTGGGCTTCTAGACCACCCAGTGAAGGGGGAAGGGTGAATGGAGAGTTCAAAACAGCAGGGAAAATATTTGTTCAATTTTCATGCCAGGCAAGAGAATGCCCAGGCTCACAGTAGGATCTCTCCGGAGAAGGAGTCCTAGCCTCCAGCAACTTTCTCCCATGGGGTGAAACAAGAGGTCTTCAGTTCACCACTTGCTTGTAGAGATCCCATAGCAAGCCACTCTCTTAGGGGAAGGAACGGACACTTGTCCTCTTTGGGATAGGTTCTGTACCCGAAAGTTGCTTCCTTGGAGTCGCAGCTTGCCTCAGCAGAGATGGCATGCAGTTATCAATCTTCTCTCTCAGCTCAGCTCCTGACCTTCAGCTTTATTGGGTTCTTTCTGGCCATTATCTCTTCCTTTGGATGGGAGATTCTGTTGAAAGCTGGCTCTAGTCAGCCATCTTCCCCCTCCCCCTGTCTCATCATTTCTGAGTCTGTATGTTGTGTTCCTGGGCATTTTTTTTATTCAATTAGGTAGCTTTGTACTTGGTACATATTACATGTGGCACATAATTAGTCATGAAGAGACTTTTTGTAGCACATACTATCTCCACTAAAAGACCTGTGGGTAAGTCACCTCCTTGAACTTACATGACATTGGGCAATGTCATTAAAAATAACATTAACTTTTAGTTATCTCTAGGACTGTGTAGGTTGGAGATCCCTAGTTAGAGCCTTTGCCATCATCTGATAATGTTCCTTGCTGCCTCTACCCTGGGTGATTTAGTCACACTCCCGAATGTCAGACCTGAAAGTAGGCAATGACTCTTATAGGGGTTCCTAGTGCTCTTTAAGGAACAAGCAGGAACAATTCAAAACCTGAGATTGTAGGGTAGATGGTTTAAAAAAATAAGCAAAAATCATCTATGTGATCCTAGTATGATTTTTTAGGAATATGTGTCCCCATTTCCACCTTCCCTACCAGTTTAGTCTGATTCCTGTGTTTTAGTCATCAGAACAGGGATGGGGAGCAGAATGGCTCATTCAAGGTCACCCATCCTGTGCATTTCTCTTGATCCACAGGGTTGCTGTTGTCCTTCCTGTGATAATCCACAAACCACATATGAACAATTTCTCTGATGGATGGGTCTGATAAGTCTGAAGGCAGCTCATGCTTGACATCTTGGGTTGGGCTGGGTAGGGGAGAAGACACTATTTTAGGGAAAAAAGGAGCCATTGGAGCAGAATGGAAAATGTGCATTTGACACCAATCAATGAGCTGATGTTTAAAGTGAGATGTTCAAATGCGATAAAGGGCTGGAAAATCTAAAATGGTAATTCAAACCAGAGCAGTCTCTTTGACCTCAGCCAGTTAGAGATTCAATGGAAAAAATCGTTGCTTTTCCAAATAAGAACAAAGTAGTGGGAAAGGTTAATTTCCAATTTCTGGGAAGGTGTACTTAAAATATGATTGATTTCAAAACTCTGCCAACAATTTCTCTCTTTCTGTCTTCTTTTTTATTATCTTTATCCTCTCTGTTGCTGAAATACTAGTCTTTTTAATTTTGTTCAATATCCATAAGGCGCCAAAGTGGTAACCCCAGAAGGGAAAGAGATAACTATAAAGCACAGCCAGCTCTGGGCAAGGCTTGTTCTGGGTCAGGGCATTGGATGTATAAGTCAGCAAAGCCAAGAATAGGCTGCCCAGGATATCCCGGAACTCACTGGCACAGCCTGAACAGCTCAGGATTTTACATACCTGGCAGGGGCTTGATGGGAGAGAGGGACGGTGCCCCTGAGGACCATGGTCTATGCAGGGTTTGGGTAGGAGGGACTTGGATGTCTGAGGACCCAAGAGCATGTGGGTGCTGACCCTGACCTCCCCCACCCCCCAAAAAAATGCCAAAACCATCTGGCTCCTTTGGCAATGCCCACCTAGAATAATAATGCAAGACCCTTGTTAGATGAGGAAAATGAGATACTGATAAATGAAGTAACTTCTCTACAGTGACAAAGATACCTCCTGATGAAGCTCACCCAGGAATGTTCAATCTTTTGGCTTCTCTGCAATACATTGGAAGATAAAGAACTGTCTCAGGTCACCCATTAAATACACAAACACTAATGAAAAATGATGAGCAAAAAAAAAGGGTCCATGCATAATTTTCATGGTATTTGTTACCACAGATAAGCAAAAAATCCTCATATAAACCACATGCAGCCCTTGGGCCACAGGTTGGACACTCCAGAAGTTTTCAGCTCTGGGCCCTTAGCTCACATGCTTTCTGCAGTATATCAGACTTGGCTCTTTCTCTGTGCTTCCACCACTTGATTTTTTCTAGTCTTGCTAGATGGAATGCTGTGTAAAAAAGTGGTTACCACATTAATTCCAGATAAAGAGGAGCTTATTTTTTAAAATTTTATTGAATGCATTTTCAATTTTGAAAGTAACATACCAGAGTTCAGAAAATTTGGAAAATAGGAAGAACAAGAATCATTTAAAATAATCTCAGCTTACTAGCACAGCAGCTGTAATCATTTTGGCCTAGGGCTTTTTGGTCATTTTCCTTGTACATTTAACTTTGTAAAAAATCTAGTAAACACCATATTGCATACACAATTTTATTTCTTGCTGTTTTCGTATTGCTTTTTGTCATAAGTAAATTCTCCCATAACCACTCTAATGGCAGTGGGATATTTGCAAAGAGGGCTATCATGAAGCATATACTAATCATACTATTAAAGCATTTTATTGTATTAATTCATTAAATGTCTGTTAAGTACCTTGCACCAAGGCTCTCCTAGTAGCCATTGCCTCAGTGACAGTCACCTGAATGTGCTGGACATTTGGAGCATTCAGAACCACACTAGTGGGAACCTAGGCTTTTATTCCGGCCCGTCCCAAGTTAGTGTGCAGGCTGATGGTGCAGATCACATCCAAGCTGGCTGGGGCCAAGGTGAAGGCAGTCAGATCTTCATAGGTCCATCTACCATTTTTTTCTCTGGTTCATCCACATGAATCAGCGATTCACCCCACCTGTAAGGGAAGGACTCTAGGGTTATGGGGATACCCAGCACTACAGTGATGAGGTCAATAGCAGTTTTTTAGTCATGTGTGCTCATAGCTTGGGAAAGAAGGACACCACACAGCCTACAGAGCCCCGGGGGGCTACATTCAGGAGCAGAGTAGACAGCCAGGTGCTCTGAGAAGCTTTGTAGAATCAAGAGGGTGGGGGCACCCTGGTCCTTGTGGGAGGAGGTGGTTGGCTGGTTGGAATAATTTTTCAGGCTGGCATGAGACCAAATGAAACCCCTACTCAGGGACAAGGAGGACCTATGCCTGCACCCTTGATAAAGAGGATTGTTTGAGGGTGGTGCCTGTGGCTCACCAGAGTAGGGTGCCAGCCCTATGTGCCCAAGGTGGCGGATTCAAACCCAGCCCCAGCCAAAAACTGAAAAAAAAGGATTGTTTGGCAAGAGCACTCATCTAAGGGAAGAGAATGGAGAGAAGAACTTGCAATTATGTTATCTGAGGCCCTCCAAGTTTGCCAGATGTCCACCAGCTCTTAAGAAAGAGCCTTGATGTTATATCTCACAGAACCAGGACAGGAACAGCTTTTTCTCCCTCTTTGTCCCTCCATTTTCTTCAACTCTTCCCACTTTTGTTTGTTTTTTAACACCCTGGCCTCTGCTGACTTCTCTTCAAGAAGCTGTGGTGGTTATAAGCCTAGACTCTGACATCAGCCAGCCTGGGTTCAAGTCCAGGCTTGGACACACACTGGCTGGGTGGTGTCAGGCAAATCACTCCTCCTCTCTGTGCCTTGGTTCCCTCCTTGGTGAAATGGAGACACTCATAATAAAGCTACTTGCCTTAGGGTTTCTGGGAGGAGTAAAAATTTAATGCATGTAGAGCAATTAAAATAGTGCTCTCTTCAGCCTGTCTTCCTACCCCCTTTCTCTAAGGCTAAAGTCACCACAAACCCTTTTGCAGAAGGTGTACTCTGTCTATCCAGTCAACAAAGTTTTTGAGAGCCTGTACAGTGTCCCAGGCCCTGTCCTAGGTGACAGAACCTATCAGAGAATGAGAAGGACAAACACCTTAGGGGCAGGGACCTAGTGTGGAACTGGGTAGACAGAAAATAGGCAAGTAAATCCACTGTATGCTATGACTGGCAGAAAGTGCTCAGAAGGAAGAAAAGGAACCACAGGGAACTATGTGGGATGGTGTTCCCTGATGCAAGGCACTGGGAAAGGACCGGGCTGGGGGCCAAAGATTCCATTTGTTCTTATCTGATGAAAGATATACAAATCAATGACATTGTCTCCAAAGGGCCTGTTTTCTTTGTCTTTCCCCAGACTCTCCCCTTCCCACCCCCAGCCTTCTCACTTTCACCCTGCCAAAGAGTCTTGACTTCTTCACCTAGTTTATGCATCAAGTTTCATTTATGATGGGGAAAATGGATAGAGAAGACAGAAGCAGAGAGGTCAGAAAAGAAGGACCTCCTTTGGGAAATTAAAACTCTATTTATGAAATAAGAAGCTTTGTGGAAATGCAGAGAAAGGTTCAAGAAAAACAAGTCCTGCTGTTATTTATCCTTTATTTATTGCTGTATAACAAACTATTCCAAATGTTTGTAGATTGAAACAATATTGGTTTAGTATTTCTCAGGATCCCATGGGTCGCTAGTTAATTTCTCTGCTGGTTTTGCCGGAGCTCAATCATTCAACTACAGGATGGGCTGTAGGAGGCCATTAGCTTCCTGTATGGGTGGTCTCACAGCAGCTTTCCAAGACAGTGAAGGCAGAAATTACAGGACCATTTCTTTCTAGGCTCTGGAACTCACAGAGTGTCACTTCCAACACATTGTGTTGGTCAAAGGAAGTCATGAGGTCAGCCCAGAATCTAGCAGGTGAGATAGATAATAAATTAAAAATCACAGAGTTCTTATTATGGAAGCTGTGATAAGAAAGCCAAAGAAGTGCTACCCAGGCACATCCAGGAGGAATGACATATCCAAACCACTAATGAGATTGATGTTTTTCCCCTTGATGGAAACAATGTGCATATAGACAAGGTTTTTGGTATTTAGTTGTGTGGTAAGTCTAACTATGATGGGTAAGGATGCCATCCTTGGGAAGGCTGGCTTGCAAGGTTGACCCTTAATGGGCATCTGGGAACTTGGATTTAAGGAAGGCTCCACTGTTCCCTAATTGATAAGTGTGGCTCGGTGTGTCTGGATTATTTGTGCAAACAATGTGGTTTATTCTGAACACCGGCTTCCTTCTGGGAGTCTGGAATTTTGGTACCCGTTCGGCAAGGGTTAACTCTAGGCCAAGTCCCCACTGAAAACCTTCAGCACTAGTCTCTAATTAGCTTCTCTGGGCAGAAACACTTCAAACATGCTCTTGCATTTTGTTGCTCAGGGAAAACTGGGCTCTGTGTAAGCCTTCACAGGAGAGAGAGAGCATAAGGAAGCCTATGTATGGGTTTCCCCAGCCTAAGTGGGGAAACCTTCTCTCCCCCTCACGATGTGGCTGTATATCCTTCCTACATTGCTGTGATAAGTTGTAGCCAAGAGTACAACTATGGGATCACTATGAAAGTTTTGAGACAGACTGTGTTATGGTCCATTATTGTACTTCCAGAAAACACGGTTGACAGTGTCTTTTCTGATTCACCTGTGTGAGTTTTGACTTGCTTGCCTTGTTGGTATTGCTAGGTGGGCTTCATTTGTTTCCATTGATGTGGATTTTATGTTTTTTGATTTTTGTGTATGTCAAAACTTTCATAACAAACCAACATATATACTGAGTCCCACAAGTCCTAGTAGAATTTCAAATGTAGGAGTGGTCTTGGAAACTCTAGCATAGTAGGATCATCTTCTAAGAAGATGAGAGTCAATCCCCAGCTATCATGGGGCAGACACCAGAAAATTATCTTGAAGGCTTTTATGCCAAGACAGAAGACAATGTCATACGTTCCTAACAGGCCTGCTAGCTATGAATGAGTATTTCAAAGAGATGATTTGAACACTTGATCTTTGCCAAAAGCTACACTGCTGGTGGGAATGCACACTAATACATTCCTTTTGGAAAGATGTTTGGAGAATACTTAGAGATCTAAAAATAGACCTGCCATTTGATCCTATAATTTCTTTACTAGGTATATACCCAGAAGACCAAAAATCACAATATAATAAAGACATCTGTACCAGAATGTTTATTGCAACCCAATTCATAATTGCTAAGTCACAGAAGAAGCCCAAGTGTCCAGCGACCCACAAATGGACTAGCATATTGTGGTACATGTATACCATGGAATATTATGCAGCTTTAAAGAAAGATGGAGACTTTACCTCTTTCATGTTTACATGGATGGAGCTAGAACATATACTTCTTAGCAAATTATCTCAGGAATGGAAGAAAAAGTATCCAATGTACTCAGCCCTACTATGAAGCTAATTTATGGCTTTCATATGAAGGCTATAACCCAACTATACCACAAGAGTACGGGGAAAGGGCCAAGGGAGGGGAAGGGAGGGGGGAGGTTGGGGTGGAGGGAGGGTAAAGGGTGGGGCCACACCTAAGGTGCATCTTAGAATGGGTACAGGCGAAACTTACTAAATGCAGAATAGAAATGTCTACATACAATAACTAAGAAAATGCCATGAAGGCTACATCGAACAGTTTGATGAGAATATTTCAGATTATATATGAAACCAGCACATTGTACCCCTTGATTGCACTAATGTACACAGCTATGATTTAACAATTAAAAAAAGGAAAAGAAAAAGAGATGATTGACTTGCTTATTAGCAGGATTATTTGGATTTGTGAAGGGGATTTATTTAATGAGTAATAAGTAGGTGATAATTTGGAGTATGTGAAAGTAACTGGTTCTACCTCTAACCTCAAGGAGCAGCATCTTTCAATAAGTAAGAAGGTGTCAACTGAGTCAAAAATAAAGACAAACAACCATAAAGAAGCCACCTTGTCCAGATCAAACCTGGCAGTGACCTTGAACAAATCTGGGGCCTGTCTCTGAAGAGCTACTTTCTTATACCTGCCCCTAAACCAGGTGGAAGTCATCCCCCAGCCCTCTGGAGCCCAGTGATGCTGGGACATGTGATTACAATGGAGGGAAGAGTCAGCCATGGAAAACAACTTCCCTCGCCATCCTGTGCCCTCTCTCCAACCTGCTGGTGGTGTTGGCAATGAGTGGCTGTGAGTAAATCTGCACTGTCAGATAGCACAGTCCTTTCACAACCATTACTGTTTCTTGGGGAGTGCCTGGGTGGCAAAGAGCATGGTAGACAAGGAGGAGGCATGCAGATCTCCCTAGGCAGGAGGAGGTGAAGCTGTCCAATGTGCTGGGGTGGTCATAGCTTCTAACCAAGAACTACTTGCTGCTTTACAGGGGGGAGAAAGTTGTGTAAAACAAAGACCATAGGATTTAGGATTAAAGAGGTGGGTTCTGTTTATTACCCACCACTCATTAACTGTATGACCTGAGGAAGACTAACTAACATCTCTGATCCTTAACATCACAAATTTAGAGCAGTTGTGCAAGTAAAATGAGATGGTGCATCTGAACTGTGGCATATCATAAGGTAAATGCTCCTTAAACTTAGGTACCTTTCAATGTGAATCTATGTGATATGTTTTTATTTTTGCTTTGATGTACAGTAGTTTCCACCTTTTCTGTAATGAACAGCATACCCTTTATAACAAAAAAGAGAAGGTTTTCTTTTTTTAAGCTTAAAGCTTAAGCCCATTTCTTTGCCATGCTTCACAGGCTGAGCCTCTTCTGGGTCACCCATGCTTAGCACACACATAAGCTTGGTTCTCTCTGAGTAGTCATTGTATGTTAACATCAACAGGGGCTTAGAAGGGCCTGTTGCTTAATTGAATGATGGATGAACCATTTGTCACTAATGTAAATAAAATACCACAAATATTTTCTCAATTTTCAATAATTATAATTTGAACTGATTTTTATCCAGAATCATTTTCTTTTAGCAGAGTCACTACCATGATACACACACACACACACACACACACACACATACATATATATATGTATACCCAACTGTGTACCTAGCAAGCAGCTGCCCACCCCTTCTTCCGTCTATATAGACCTATTCTTTCTATACAATTGCTCTTCTTTTCCAACTTTATTTTCCATGTGATTCAGTTTTTATTTTCCTTCTAACTAGTAATGAAATAAATTTTGCAGGAAAAATCAGGGTGTGCTCCAACAAGCTTTGTAGCTCTGGGGACCACTCATGAAGCAAGGTTGACTGAATACTGTGGTATCTTTTGAGAAAATCCCTTGGGAAGAAGGGGAATGCTTCTGGGCTGCTCCTGTCTTTCAGGGTAAGTATGAAGCAGAAGCAAAATTCCAGGCTGACAGACTGGAACTCTGTTCTAGAAACTTGGCACACAGGTGTAGTAAGCTCAGTGAGAATTCCTATTGTGTGTAAATGAGTTGATGAGCTTCCTCTGGTATTCTCTTCAAGTCTGCAAAATTTTAGATGGGGAAAGATGGGTAGAGAATTTAAGGACTGGTTTTTTTTGTTTTTTTGTTTGTTTGTTTGTTTTTTTCCCACTGAAAATGTCTAAAGGACAGAGAATGGTATCCATGCTCAACTAGCACTTGGCCTCTCTACAACTTGCTTGAGTCAGCACACTCCAACTTGCACTGTTATTATATTTCAGTATGTGGGAGTTCTTCCTCCCACTAGACTATGAACTGACACTTCCTGCACCGCAAGACCATCCCATAATTAATGTTTTGTATTTTTTAACCTTTTGAAAGTAACTGCCCCCATAAAAATGATGCCATTACATAATTACTAATTGACAATTCTAACCTAGTGGGAGTTGGAGAAATATTAAGTAATAGCAAACATCGCAAGAAATTTCCTCCAACCTCTTTTGGAGACAAATGGAACAATTATAGTGTCTCAGTCTTGGGGGAAGCCCAAGAGGAGTGAGTCAGTACAGGCAAGTATTGAGCCCAACTGTGTACCTAACAAGCTGTTGGCCCCTGTAGGACATTCAAAACCTTTAGATATAATCTCTTTATAGTCAAGTTGGTGAGCTTCAGTTACTGCCTATGAAACTTTAATGAATAATAAAGGTGATGTATACTTTATCACTAAGGTGTATGGTATTAAAGTCAGTGAAGGCAGTGAACATACTAGCCCAGAACAACTGAAAAGGACTCTTGGAGGAAGATGCAATGAAACTAGGATTCAATTCATACTCCTTTAGAATGAACTATTTCCACTTCTCTTAAGCCTCAAAAATTTCCTGGGAGGAATTATTATAGATTATGTACTCAATAGCCCTGAGCGAATAACATTTAGCTGTTAAATTTCACTCCTGTCTTCCCATCCCCAAGTATTTTGTAGCTCTAAGCTTATAATTCCCATTTCTTAAAGCCTCAGCTCCTTACATAGTTTCCTTAGAAGTCTGTCCCCCAGCACTCTACCTGGTACTTGGCATCATGGGAGATTGTTTTCTCTGCTAAATAAAGCTAATCCCTATACAAGCCCCACAAAAAATAAACAATCTCCAAAATTATACTTTACCCAATCAACGTTTATCAAGTAGCTATGGTTTCACTATATATAGATAATTCAGATGTAACTGCGAATAGTTTCCTATACTCAAAAGAGTTTATTTTCTAGACTAGGAGAAAAAAAAACTATATTGTAAGGTAGAATATGAGGGAAACTATAACAAAGAAGGATGAGATTAACCCCAGAGGGGAAAGGCTTCCTGGATGGGACAGGATGGGGGCTAGTCTATAAGGAGTACCTGAAATTTACAGATATGGCAATGCCAGGGTAGGTGAACAGAGACACAGAAGTGACAGGAATGGGAAAGTCCAGGTTTGGCTGAAGCTAAGGATGTAAATGGATGCCATGGCAGTAATGACTGGAGTGTTGTCTGGAGTTTGGAACAAGACGCTGAAAGTTTGGGCCCTATCCATTCAGCAGACCCAACCTCCATCCAATGGATTCTCAGCAGAAAAATGACATGAACTTTAGGCAGGTGTTCTGGCCAGAGCTTGTGTGGGTGGAGTGGAAGAAGGGGCGGTTGCAAATTGAGGGTGGGACAGGTCAGGGCTCTGTCTGGTAGCAATTGGAGCAGGTATTAATGCAGGCTGTGAGGGCATGGCAATGGACCTGGAAGGAGGGGAGGAAGAGAAGGCAGGGTGCCCTGTGTCTGCCATTCCTCCTCCCCAGGTAAGATATGCCAACATGTAAGCAGTGATTTCAGGATTGCAGCAGTCTAATGACTTGTCCATGATGTTGCTGGCTTCCAACCAAGGAAAGCCACCCTTGAGATTTGACAATGACTGTTGCCTCCTTGTCAGCAATTCTGAATGGAGGGCAAGAATCTGCCTTGCTGGGAAGTTGTTTGATTGATTCAAAAGCGTGGGGCTCTTGGTGGCTCAGCCCCCTGTGAGTGCTGCATTTCCCCTGCACCTCTCTCAGGAGGTGACTCCCATCACCCTAAGGGGTGTGGCCAGAGGCCTGTTCTGTCTGCCTGGCAGATGCAGGGAAAACGGTTGCTTCCCATCTTTAGTTTAGACACTTTAAAGCCCCTACTGACAGATCCTATTCAAGCTTAAAAGAGTGGCTGGGGGCAACTCATACATAATTTCCCTCTATTTAGTGACTTCCTACACCATGGGGTCTGCATGATTTCTGTTCATTTAATTAAAGGTTATATTGGCAAATTGTTATCCTCGGGAGTGTGCCTGTGCAGGGAATGCTATTGGAATACATTACAGGGTAATTCCCTTTGCCCTTTATTGCCTCTACAGGCCATGTGAAATTGGATCACAAATAACACACTTTGGAAACAAGAAAGAGACTGAGGCCTGTGCTTCCTTTGGCTTTAATAAGACAGCAAGCGTGTATATGTAAATGACCCTCTGGTTATACCAAGACGTGGAGGAGGCAGAGCTGAATAACTAATGGGGTGACTTTTCCACCCCAGACAGTGAGTTCTGCAGCCTTCACTCCTGTGGACCATGCCTGAATCCAGCAGCTGGTTCTGCCTTTGAAACATCAGAGGGCCCATTCCCTCTCCCATGTGAGCACCCTCCTGAGCCTCCCCCTCCCTCCTGAGCACCCAACTGAGCACCCTCCTGAGCCTCCCCCTCCCTCTCCCGAGCCTCTCCGGAGCACCCTCCTGAGACCAGTCCCACTTATAAGCTACGAGAGGCAGCCAGATGCAGCTCCCCTTTCCAATCTCCCTTTCTAGGGGCAGCTGTGACTCCCAAAGTTCTGTGTCTGAAGATAGTACCAACCTGTGGAAAATGTTATGGCAAAGTTGCCCACTCTTGGAGCAAATGACAAAGGTCTGTCAAGTTCAAAGGATGCGAGGTTTTTAAGTCTTGGGCAGGGAGGGGATGGGACGGAGAGGTGGATGAAAGGCAGAGGCTGCCTGACTTAGAATGCTCAGCAAACTGATGCTCACAGTGAATACGGAGCTGAGGGATTTGGCCAGGGGGATGTCTGAGGGAAGACTGTTCCAGGCAGAGCTCTCAGGGTGGTGCTAGGACTTCCTAAGGCAGCAAGGGATATGGGTGACCCAGGACTAAAAAGTGTGACTGGGACAGAGTGTACAAGGAGGAGAGGGCAGGGGTGGCACTGCCGACAGATTATCAAGTGCTCTGTTGGCTGCTGTAAGAGCGTTGGCTTCTAACCAGAGTAGGATGGAAGCCACTGAGGTTGAGCAGCAGAGTGACATGAAACAGATGTGAAGATAGACAATCCAGCAGAATGAGGCAGGTGTACAGATTCAGTTCTGTGGAGGAGAGGAGAGAAGAGCTGGCTATCCCACAGGGCAAGGAAAGGGTCCTGGGGGAGGAGCTGTCAGCTGCATTTGGCCTGGGTTTCGAATGATGAGCCAATTTGCGACTTCCTAACCTCCACCTGACACTCTGTGTACCTGTCCCCAAGGCAGCAAGGGACCAAAGAACCTGTCCTTTGGATTCTTGAACAACTAGTGTGGGCCTGCATGCTGTGATTTGTCTAGAGTCTCTATGCAACCAACCTCTGTGTGTGGGAATCAACCTGTGCCTCATCCTTGGTGCATTAATCTCATTCCCATCCACTGCCACTTGGCAAATCAGCACTCATGTAGATGTCTTTCCTAGCTTGGTTTCCTTACATGCTAATGCTTTTTTGAGCACAGCAATCCCAGACCAGTGAGAAGAGGAGGGAGGAGTGAGTCAGGGAAAGAGGAAAAGTAGAAATAAGGGGGTTTGTAGAAATAAGGGCATCACAAGAAAATATAGCCAGCTTCCTGGTCACCTGCAATGTCTCTTGACAGCCACAGAGAAAACTCTTCTGCATTGGAAGAGTCCATTCAGGTAGAAGAGGAAGGAAGAATTTCTTTGTTTTCACTTTCGTGTTTCCTAGTATTCACTAGGAAAGCTGACCCAGGAGGACATAGATCTAGCATATTAGCATGATGGCCCCAAGTGACCAGACGGTAGTCATAGTTTCAAGCTCAGTGAAAGCCTGTGTCCACTGGTAGGTGTGCCCTCCCTTGAAACTTGGTAGAGCCCAAGCATGTGGGAAGCACAGACTGCACAGCTGTGTCATATGATGGTGGTGACACAGGACCTCTTGAAATGTCCTGCCCTAGCCCTGCAAGGTTTTTTGTGTGTCTGTTTTTCCCATGATGTGGTACCTTCACTGAGCTTCTAATACGTTTCTATGCCATTCTGACAGGCAGACCATCTCTCGGGAATGCAAAGATGAGTTGGCCCTAGGTCACTGTTATACTTCCTTTGTAGTACAATGGATCCCTCTTCTGAGGCAATGTTTTTGGACAACTCTCAGTAGATCAAGCATTTTATTAGCTTTTGCTCTGGATGTCTGACAGAGGCATTGCCTCAAGGACAGGCAAACCCATCTGCAGGATGTGTCTGTTTCAGTGAGCGTGAACCAATGTTCCTTGCCACACTCCAGGGGCTCAATGAAATCAACACACCACTAGGCCAGTCTTCTCAAGGAATGGTGCCACACTGAGGGCTCAGTGTCAGTTTGTGCTGCCGACATACTGGGCATTCCATGGTGACCAGAGATAGGGCAGCTCTAGTGAGCAGAAGCTCACGATGCTGGGTCCGTGACAGCCTCCACCCCAGGCAAGCAGGACGGATTGAGAAGAGATGTTCCCTAACATCCACTAATGTTGTCTCTTCTAACTTGGTTCTTGAGAACTTTATCTGGAGTAGATTCTCTCTTGTGGGCGCTAATGTGAGCTGCAAAGACTTTCAAGCTCTGTGAACACTTCTGTATGTCTCTCCAGATCTCCTTGTCCTGGCCTTCCAGCTTTATTCCTCCCAGCTCCTCACCTATCAGCTAAGCCATGGACCACTCCCAGAAGTTTTATCTGTGCTCTAGGCCACTTTTTCATTCCTGCAAAGTGGATGACAGAGTGTTTGCTGGAATCTTTGCCTCCTGGGAGGCTACTCCTGAGAGGGGCTGTGGCCCCTCTTCAATGCCAATATGTCCTGCGACCCCCCTGTGAACCCAAGTCTCTTCCTCCTCCATCAGTTAGTCATATGGAATGGGAGACCATGGATATGGATTGACAAAAAGTGTTGTATTGCCGCAGTAAGTGATGTGGTAGCATGGTAGTCACTGGATGGTGGAATTTTCCTTTTTGTGCAATTTCCGTATGCTCAGGATTTGCTTGAGTCTGGTATCAAAGGTACCACTTAAATCATGTAGGGAATTGCTACCACACTGACTTGGCCTTATGACTTGATGGACATAATAACACATAGTTCATGATGGCCGGCTCAGGTCACCCAATCACAGGTGTTTCCAGCTCAGATGTTAGTCTTAGTTAGAACCCAGTAGCACATAAGGAGCTGTCTTTCAAACAGAGATATTTCTCAAGTAAAGGGCATGGTCTTGCTTAAGAACTCTATAGTTTTGGACTATAAATTTCATTTTAGAGCTTGCCCCACCTTCTTATCCACCTGGATCCCTTGGGCAGCAAAGGATTTGCTGTAATGTACACTTCAAGGGTCAGGGAAGCCTGTGCCCCCATCTGAACCTGATGCAGAATCCTGTCTCCCCTGGTAGCCTCCTGAGTCACCAGATAAAGAAATTTGAGGATTTTTCCCACGTGTGGTTAATGCTGCCTTAAAACTCAAAGAATTCCAACAGGCCCTGTGCTTCCTTCGTAGTGATAGGAATACAAGATGCAAAAATGTCTCCTTTGCTTTAGAGGGGTGCCCAAGCTTGCCCCAAGCCACTGGAGGCTTTAAAAATGTCACTGATTTGGAAGATCCTAAATCAGAAAAATGGGGTTCATCTCCATTTTCCATCATGCCTGTGATCTCCAAGCAAAGCGTCTAAGCCATGTCCTGCTGCCCCGTGCAGTTAGTATGATATCATAATGGACCAGTGTGACTATAGAATGTCAGAACAGTCTAGTACCCTGAGGACTAGAGTATGACAAGAGAATTAACACAGCTCTAAAGAAAGCTATTATGGTAAAGGTATACCATAGTCATGGCCATGGGAAAGCAAATTGCTAAAGACTATTGACAAAAAGGCATTCATCTACTCAGGACCAACATACTAAGTGCCAAAATGCACACTGATCTACTTCAGTAAATATATTATCATATCTAGTCCATCAGTTGGCTTTGAGGCTACCATTTGGTTAATTTTACAGTAGTCATCTGCCACAATCCATCTAGTCCCTGCACAGGCCATTCAGATGCTTTGAGAGTATGATGGGACCACTGTCTCTGCTTCTTTCAGGTCTTTGGTTATGGCGCTAATCTCTTCAAATGCTTCAGGAATGCACTATTGCATCCAGTTTATCATCTTGGCAGAAAAGGGGGCAGTTTCAGGGATCTGCATTTGGCTCTTATTACCGTAATATCTCTTACATCCTAGTCAGGGAGCAATGTGAGAGTCTTGCTAGTTACTAAGTAATTAATACATATATCCCTACTGATTACACAGTTAGTGCCCGGGAAACTCAGTGTGGGCCAGTGGATAGGTGCACTGGGACTTAGGCTATTGCACTATAATGTCGTATGCCCAGAGGAGCATGGTGGCATTGTTTAGGTCCTTTGGTATTATAGCTTAGATCCTATATTTAGCATTTCTTAAAATTTCTAGGATTTTTCCTTTCTCAAACGCTAAATTACCCCAGCATATGTTTGCAAGTGATGTCAGCTTTCAGCTTACCAGCTTTCTGCATGGTGACTGTATATTTTTATTTATGATTATACAAGTCAAGTAATGCCCTAGTCAACAGCCCATCTATCTCGCCCCTTGGAACACCACAATCTATTACCTATCACTGTAGATTGCTGTCAGTCCAGGCAGACCAGATGCTGCTGCTCCAGCCTTGCCGCACCTTTTAGTAATTATGTCCAACTTGCCTCCGGATGTTAAAGGTCACTTCCTGGCCTTTGCCATTCTGAGAACCCATCATCCTCTTTCCATTAGGGTTTCATGGCAGCACATTTGCAGCAATTCCTGCCTACAGAGGACAGCTACCATAAAGCATCTCCATGATTCCTGTGCCCTCTTCATCAGTCTATTTCTTATTGCCTTGTTGAAGGAAGTGTCCTTTGACCCCTCTAAGAGGATTTAATCATGTGGTTGGGTCTCAGGTGTTAACACAGTAAATCCATTCTAACAGTTCCACTTCTCTGTTCCGTCCAACCTCTTCAGAACTATGCCAAGGAAGGTCCAGTATCTTCCCCCTTTTACTGTAGGCTATTATTCTCCCTGTGCTTCCAGGAGTCCTCCAAGTATGGTATTAGGACCGACTCCGGGTGTCCTTATTAGCGTGTTCAATCCCGAGTCTCTGGTGAATGTCCTTGTGTCAGTTGTTTCTGCTGTCCTCTTCCCTGCTCTGTCATCCATCCCCCTCAAGATTCACTCCTGCACATGTGTCCCTAACACTGCTAGTAGGTGTCATGGCTCCTTTGGCAGATAGTCTACTTACTACTTCCTTGAAAGGCTCTGCATGTCCTGCCCACTCTGTGCCCAGTTCGTGCCCTGGTCTGGAGGCCATAGGGGGTAGTTGAGGCCATATCCTGAGAAGAATGAACATCATTTTGCTGTGCACCTGTTTCAGGTAGGATCAGTACCTGGTCTTTAGGCCGGTTGACAAGGAGAGTAGAAACTATTTTCCTCTGGCAATGTGAAGAAGCTTCTTTGCCTGGCCCTCGGGGCTTAAGATTCTCAGGGTTAAACACACCAAAGGTCTCCATTCCAAGTTTCATAGTTCTACTTTTACCCATTATGGCTCTGATTTTGACATAGGAGACAGGTCAAGGCTGCACATTTAATCTGCTTTGCAAATCTACCACATGTAAAAGTCATGTCCTGGGCCTGATTTTCAGCCCAGTCTGACCCACAGCTGCAGGAAATGAGAGTGTCCTTTAAACTGACACGGAGCTTCACACTTTGGAAGATGCCTGAAGCTGGCGGTTAGCCACCTTGATTTTGTTTTTGCAGAGCCTCAAATGCTTTCACAGATAGCCGTGTCATACACCTTCTTCATAGCTGCCATTATGCTGCGGTGGGAGGTGGGCCACCCTCCGCCTTCTCTTCCATCTCTGACACTAACCAGCTAAGAGTCTCAAGGTGTCGTCCCATCAGTTTTGTATAAGCCCAGTGGGAATGATAATAATAATACCTGCATTGCTTATTTTAAAAGATTGTTGTAAGACAGAAAACATTTTGAAAAATTAAACCTACTGCAGAAAAGCTAGTTATTATTTATTCAAAGATTTCCTAAACTCAAATCAGAAGAAGACTAGGAAGGACTTGAACAGGACTTTGAAGGACAAGTAGAAGATAAACAGGTGAGGACATGGGGAAGGGCTTCTCAGGTGGACCATTCACAGGGGCGGAGGACCGAGATGGGAGAAGGGATATGACAGGGGCTGGCAAACTCCAGTCACAGGCTACAGTCCAGCTCTCCACCTGTTTTTGTAATAAGTTTTATTGGGACATAGCCACACCCATTCATTTATGTATTATCTTTGGCTGTTTTTATATATTTACAACAGAGACTATGTTGCCTTTAAACAAAGCCTAAAATGTTTACTATCTGTCCCTTTATAGACCCTAATGTGAAAGAAAATACCAAGTATAATACAATGTAGGTAATTAATGAGTATGAATTGCCTTTCTCCTTTCATATTCCTTCTTTGTCTCACAAAGAATTAATCACATAATGGCTACATAATAACACTGATTAGTGATCTCACTGTTTGGAAAGGCATTTGATATAATACATGAGTTACCAAACAGTGAGTTAATCCCAGCAATTTACAAAAAATAAAGACCATAACCTACAAAGAATTTGAGGCAGCTTATTCTATCCCCTTTACACTAATCATATTAATATTTGAGACACTATCTCACACATGATCAGCAACTATTTGAAATCTCCCTGTTCAAGAACACCTGTAATTATTTGGGACTCAGCAATATATTGACTCTTAAACAGCCACAAATTGCTGAACATTGTTTCCACCAAGCACAAATATTTTCTAGACTCCTTTGGTGGAGGAGTTATAGCTCATGTGACTTGGAATCCCCAATTCCTGGCACAAAGAAGGAATTAATAAGGACCAGATGAATAAAGGAAGTATCTAGAACAGTGCCTGGCACAGGGTAGGTTCGTGGTAAATGTCTGTTGAAATATCTAGCAAAATTATTCATTCATTCAAAGGAGTGAGAATTTTCAGGCTGCAGAATACAGACCATTGCTAGACCCAAGCTGAAGCTCCCTGGATCTTGCACACAGTAATTTAAAATCTCCATCTAATTTATTTGTCAGAGCATTGCATAACCATTGGTTGGCCCCAAATACTGGCTGAGCTACCAATCAATGCTATCTAACAAGAATAGCTACATGTCACCGACGGAGTTCTCGGTCAAGGGGGACCTCATGGCTGTGCCGCTTTAAGGCCAATTAACTGGTGTCTGACATCTTCCAGCAAATCTAAATTAAATGCATTCTTGTGAATTCTAATTTCAAGTGAGTTTAATTGAACTTGGGAGGGAAGCTACCATTTAGTGAGTAAAATGAAAATGAAGTAATTGAATATTTTTTTCCAGAATTGTATTTGAAATGTGCTCCATCAAATGTTGTTTCAGAACCCAAGTGACCAGCTGCATGTGGTTAATATTTGGAAGGGAAGAAGAGTATTTAAATGTCAGCTTGTAGACACTAGGAGGGTAAATACAATACCCGGCTGTTCAATTACTGGATGTGAGTGCTACTTGGCATTCAAATATATATATATATTTTTAAGTTGGAAGTTAAAGAATGTGGTCAGGAGAATTAAGATGAGTCTGGATGACTCAAATACAAAAACCAAAACCTTTTTCCCCACTCTCCCCGCAACACATAAAAAGGAGAGCAGTACTATTTGAAATTATAGATATCTTAATAGGTTCAATCAACTGGTTACGCATTCAATGTTGATTTCTTTGTTCAATAATTGTTTATTAAAGGCCTACAGTGTTCCAGGTAGTGTGGGAGACAGAGGATTGAACAGGACTCAGCCAATGGCCTTAAGGAACTTTCTGTTCAGTAATGACAGAGAATAAATTGGCATAGAAAAGGTAAAAGTGATACAAACTGTAAGAACAAGCACAGAAGGCTGAAGGCTGCAGGCTGCTGACTGTGGAAACAAAGCACTCCTCTTAGGGGAGATGGTATTTGAGCTGTAAATGTTTGCAGGAGGAAAAGAAAGCATGGGACCTACTTGGAGGATGATGAAGCATTTAATTGGGTTGGTGTGGAAGATTTGTGGAATGAGGTCATATGAGATAAATGGATGGAGGTCTTTGAATAGGCCTGTGCTTTATTCATTCAGCATCCTCT
This sequence comes from Loris lydekkerianus, assembly GCA_963574355.1. Classification (NCBI taxonomy): domain Eukaryota; kingdom Metazoa; phylum Chordata; class Mammalia; order Primates; family Lorisidae; genus Loris; species Loris lydekkerianus. Next base: position 22,323 of record CAUYPK010152073.1, read on the forward strand.
AAGCAGGGAAGAGATTTGACCAGAGGTAGGAAATAAGAATCCACCTGTAATGCTCAACATCACTAGTCATCAGAAACATCCAAATCAAAGCCGCAAAAGCACCTCAGACTCATTAGGATAGCTATTACATATAAAAGAAAAATAAAATAAAATAAAATACAGAAAATAACAAGTGTTGCTGAGTATGTGGAGAAATCAGAACACCATGTGCTGTTGGATGGAGTATAAAAATGATATAGCCACTGTGGAAAACAGTATGGAGATTCTTTAAAAATTAAAAATAAAATCACCATGTGATCTAGCAATCCCACTTCTGGAGATACAGCCAAAATAATTGATTCACTATATTAAATGTTTAAGGAGAAAACAAAAAGAATTATAGAACTTGAGAACTGGGGGGATCCTGGAAAGTGAGCACGAGCGCGGCAGCTGCGTGGCTCTTGCCTCCAGCTGTGCAGGCCGAGGCAGAAAACCCATAGTTGAGGTGAATGAGCAAACTCTGCGCTCCAGCTGCAGCTGCTCCTAGTGACGGAACGGCTATCAACAATTCCCACAAATGTTTGTTCAACATTTGCGTCCAAGGCTGCCCAGTCTATGTAACCAATCCAGTAGTTGGGGCTTTCTTAACGTGTCCGGGATCTGCCTGCCTGCCTCTACTTTCACCCTTAAGTAAAGAGGATACCTCCCCTCTTGTAGACACTATGCAGTGGGGTGAATGGTGGCCCCCCAAAAGGAACTGTGAAGAGAGAAGCAGGGCAGGCACTTTGATACTGCCTCTGGGATTTGTCTGGATTAATGTCCTGGAGCCCTTTAGACACCTTCTTATCGCCCATCTCAGAAACATAAAAGCGGGACAGGGTTTTCAGCAGGTCATGGTAGATACGAAGACAACCACCAGCATGGGTTATGATTGCTCTCTGCTTGGCTGTATCCATTCTTGGCTTTCCAGCAACAACACCCCAGTAATGGTAGACGCTAGCACAGTGTCTGACTAATAGTAGGAGCACAGTAAATAAATTCCCTTGTCCAAAATATCTCTGTTGTGTCCTTAAGTTGTGACACTGTTCACACAGCTACTGTTTGCTTTACTTGAGGGCCCAATGTCTAGTAAGCAATTATGTCTCAGGAGTCCTAGCCTGGATATACAAAACTTACAAGTTGCCTCTCAAGTAGTTTTTGGATCATTCATTTTATTGCACATAAACTCAAAAGTGCATCAAACCCAGTTAAACTGTAGAGCAAAGACTGACAAATGCACAAAATCTTTCCTTTGGAAATGTAGTTTTGAAGACTCAAATTAAAAATTTTAATTCTTTAAAACAAAAAAGAATTAAAAGCAAGGTCTCAGAGATATTTGTATACCCACATACATTGCAGCACTATTCGTAACAGCTAAGAGACAGAAGCAACCCACATGTCCATCCACATGGCTAAACAAAATATGGTATGTATCAATACACACCAAAATGTTATTCAGCCCTAAAAAGGAAGGAAATCCCATCACATGCTGCACCATGGATAAACCTTCAGACATTATGTAAGTGAAATAACCCAAACACAAAACCATGAATACTGTCTGATTTCACTTATCTGAGGTATCTAAAGTAGTCAAATTCATAGCAAGTAGAAAGTTGCCAGGGTGTGGGAGAAGGCGGAAGTTGTCCCTAAATGGATATAGAGTTTCAGATTTGCAAGATGAAAAATTTCCTAAGATCAGTTTCACAACAGTGTGAATATGTGTAATGCCACTTAACTGGACATTTAAAGATGGTTAGGATGGTAAATTTTATATTTTTTTCACTACAATAATAGTAATAATGATAATAATAATAAAGAATATAGATGCAGCAGTGTGATGTGAATTGGGTTGGGGGTTGGAAGACAGAGGAAGTGGGAAGTTGCTGTTGTTCTGGGCCTGGTGAGAGCTTACCAGGCAGGGGCTGGCAGGAGGAAGAGGAGTTATCAAGATGGAATTACCAAGATTTGGCACATACTGTATACTGGCTTGAGAGAGGGAGTCAACAATAGCTTGGAGGTTCCCAATCTGTGCTAATGAGAAAATGATGAAGCCTTTCCCAGAAACGGCAACTTATGTGGGGAGATAAGGAATTTGGTCTGGAATTAAATCTGACTGCAGGTTGTGGCCACTTGTTCTGGAGCTGCTGGAGCAGATTAAACCGAGTACTAAGAGCTGTTGGAAGCTCTTTGTGTTTGTTTTACATTTTCTCTCCTGTTTCCACGTGTTTGACCTTCAGTTTCAAGTTGGCCTTGCTCAATTGTTTACTCCTAACTCTTTGAAATGAGTTGAGGGTGGGTTGCAGGTAATGTGGACCTCTGATGAATTCTTTCATTGAATCCCTCAATTTGGGTTTGAATTGTTCTTTGGGAGTAGGTATGAAAATTAGAGAGCTATGAAGTTTCTATTATTAAAAAATGCTCTTTCTCTCTCTCTTTAACATTTTTTTCCCATTCGTTTTCATTAGAAACTTTATTTCCCAGCTGGCCAAATAGACACAATGCTCTTACCTTTTTAGGAGGGCATCTTATTCATCTAGGCTGGAAGCGGCCTCAGAGGCATGAACTGATTTCTTTACTGTAGGCATTTCACAGAGACCACAGGTTTGCAAATGCATTCTTGTCAGTGCCTTATAAGGTCACCACCTCAAGGTTCCCAGAGTGGTGGCAGGAGTAGATTTGTAATTCCAAATCTATGTTTTCACAGTCAAGAGAATTCTACTGAGGATGGAAAAAGAGAGTAATGAAAATAGCCCGGTTTCACCCTGGCGTGGACTGGTCTTCAGAGATAATTGCCCATTTGAGTATTGCCACGTGTCTTTTTGATGTTTACTGTACCAGGAGGTAAAAGAAACATTTGGGGACTTGTTCAAAGGCCACAATCTGGGATTGGAATGGGATGCAATTTCATGGTCTTTACCGTGTCACTTATGTCAGACACAATTTTTATTACTGATATTGGTGGGGAAATGGTTACAAATACTGACATGAAGTTGAGCTTTGTTTAACACCCGGCATCCATATTATTTCAGCCCTGAAAGGTTCAAATACTTAGAAAATTTACCTTAGGCTCTGGAGAACTGGTTACATTCTGAGACAAGAACAATATTTGACTCTGTAATAAATTATATAATAAATAATTTTTTTGAAATTACAAATGTAGTACATTCTCGTTATAGAACACTTGGAAAGTATAGATGAATAAAATGGCCCATATTCTCCCTGCCCAGTAATTACCACGGTTAACACTGTGTCATCTGTCCTTCAAGATCATGGGGGTGGGGGTGTCTGTGAACGCAAGTGTGTGCCTGTGTTTTTAATGGGACCATATTGTGCATGTTAGTTCTCAATCTAATTTTTTAAAATTAGCATAGCCAGTATACCTTTCACATGACTAAATTTTCTCTTTTAATATCTTTTATAAAGGTTACATAGTTTTTTATTATATAAATCCTCCCTGCTGGACATTTAAATTGTTTCCATTCTGCACTATTGGTCTATTCCTGTTATATTCTGGTTTAATGATTAATGACATTTCCTTTTAATCTCAATAATGTTCCATTTGGACAATAAAGACCACAGCCACCCTAATCAGTAACAATTGTGAAAACAGTCTCTAACTTAATTTTTATGCATATCTATTAATGTTTACTTAGCATAAACCCCTTAAAATAGAATTTCCATGTCAATTGGCATACATGTTTAAAGATTTCTGATGTATATCACTAAATTATCCTCCAGAAATGTTGCAAGGAGCCTTTAACTTTAGCCAGTGCTAATCAGTCCAGCACATATTAATGGAATGTATGTTTCTAAATATGTGCTTTCTGTTGACTTTGTTCAAAGTCATTGTGATCTTTAGCAAGCCGAAAAATAAACACAGATGCTGTAGAGTATGAAATGCTAGGAAGTGGAAGGACAAAGGGAGAAATTGTGGAAAATGTTGGAGGTACCTGGATATTAAAGAGGTAATAATCCTATAGCTCTTTGATGGTAAACAAGCTATCACAGTCTTGGTGTTAGCCATCATTAACAATAATGGCAGCTCCAACTACTGAATGCTGAACACTTTCCATAAAGTATTTACATCTTAAAGCAACTCTGTAAATAGATATTGTTATATTTCCCCAAGGAGAGACCTGAGGCTCAGAGATGTTGAGTAAGTACACGTGGCTAGTGAGCAGAAGGATTGTAATTGGGACCTAGGTGTGTCCATCTCTTACACCCACTTTCTTTCTCGTTGGCCTTCTTCCTTTCTTGGTTCTCTAATCTCCCCTATGTTGTAGATTTCTTCTTTATGCCATCACCATTAGTGACAGAGGAGGAGAGAGGTTAATGAGTGATAGCCATGGGCTTGAAAAAGTTACTGTCCACAGTTTTCTCTAAATAAGCCACTTGACTTTAAAATTGACCTGAATTTTCTTATAGAATGCTAACATATAAAAACTTTCTTGTTAATTATTATTTTTTTGAGACAGAGTCTCACTCTGTCAGCCTGGGTAAAGTGCCCAGGAGTCCTAGCGCATAGTAATCTCAAAGTCCTGGGCTCAAGCAATCCTCTTGCCTCAGCCTCCTGAATAACTGGAACTACAGGCACCTGCCACAACACCAGCTTGTTTTTCTGTTTTTAGTAGAGATGGGGTCTCACTGTTGCTCAGGCTGGTCTTGAACTCCTGAGCTCAAGCAATCCACCACCTTCACCTCCCAGAGTGCTAGAATTACACATGTGAGCCACTGTGCCTTGTTAATTCCTTAATAGTTAGAGAAAGAGGCAGATGATGGGAAGAGGAAATGCTGGGCTTGGTGGATCCTCTCTTTGGATAGTTCAGCTTTTCACCTGTTAGAGGACAAATTTCAGTTCTAAGTCCCTTTGAGAATCATAACATAGAAACTAAGGGTAGAACAGAGAGAACAGACCCCATCAAAATAAAAAAATTCAGATATGCCCTTGATGATCACAAATCAGCTTTTATTAGACTCCCACTTATACACAAGTTGAAGATTTGGAAGCAGAGCATCAATTAGAAATAACTGGTGGGAGTAGAAATGGATTTGTGTGAAGAGCAATATAACTTTGACTTTATCATTGCATTATGATGCAATGAATACTCCATGGAAAATTATCCTTCACTTAAAGTCATTATCAGATCCAATGCTTTGTTAAAAAAGAGCCACTGAGTTATGATATACAGAAAGTGGGTGAGATGGGACTGTGAAATGGGACATAGTTGAAGGGAAGCACTAATATGAAAGTCAGGGTGTCTTTGGAGGTAATTCTTAACTCTGCTACTCAACTTTGGAGAAGAAGATGAAGCAGATGACAGTCACAGCGATGTCCCAGCTTCTGCTCACCCTCCCAGGCTTCCTCCCAACCTTGTCAGGAAGTACTGTCCTGAAGATTAAAGCTATAATTACATAATCTGGGGCCAAGGAAAGTGTCTTAGTTAAACCCGTGACTTTGACACTCAGCAAAAAGGCTCCAGCAGAGCAAAGCTGAACATCTCTCTAGACATGACCATGATTGTAGATCTTTCCCTGAAAACAGCGTGGAAGCTGTTGCTGCCCCCTAAGCAGTGGATGTGCATGGACCCGAGCCAGTGTGCTCGGTGGGGCGCAGTACTCAGACCCTTTGCCTGCCCATCTGCTCTCTCTGTAGACTGACCATTAACTGATTAGGTCCAGACTTCAGTGTGTGCATGGCTTTCTTTTCTCTGCATCATATGGGCTCACTTCCTCTTTCAAGAGATTTTCCCTTTACAGCTTAATGAAGTGGAGATTTTTTATTCATTCATCTTGTCTCAAGTTTTTACACTCAATGTGTATCTGTTTAGCATCTCTAAATGCCTCATTTACTGAGAGGCCTCAGGCATGCCTTTTCCTCCCTAACATCTAGAATCATGAATCGTTAATTTTTATAAGTCAAGGGGCTTTTTTTTGTAGGTGAGAGATAGTAAGAGACCAGGAGCTCGAGCCTAGGTACATAGTGGCTGTTGGGGGCAGGCTCTTTCATACATGGAATTCATTCATTTCTAAGTTTCTGATTTAACTGTCATTTTATAAAGTTATTTTTCTGGATTTAAACCAAGAACATCTATCTCAATTTAATTTTCCTTACTTTATTCAAGTTACTAACTCTCTTCTGTTATTCATGTCCAACATCTTTAGAGCAGATTTGATAAGCTGTGCTATAGATGAGATGATCACATTAAACAATGTATTTTGGTTAGCTATTACTGAGTAATAAACCACCCTAAAAATTAAGGCTTGAAAACAGCTATGATATATTATTTCTCATGATCATATAATCTGGGAAGGGCTGAACTGGCAGTTTTCTGCCCCATGTTGGTGCCCTTCAGCTGTACTTAGCCAGCGGCCTAGCTAGGCGGAAGGCCCAAGGCCACACGCTGGTGAGTAGTGTTCCTCTGAGAGTCTTCCCGATGTAGCAAGCTTGGCCTTCCTCACAGCATGGTGGTCTCAGTATATAGCTGGGTTTCTTGGAGGATGGCTGGCTTGCAATAGCATGAAAGAAGACGTTACCAACCTTTCTTAAAGAATAGGCCTAGAATTGGCACAGCATTACTTCAACTGCATGTTATTAATCAAAGCAAGTAGAAGATTAGTTCAGATTCAAAAGGAAAGGAAACAGGTTCTAGTTCTAGATAGAAGAGACCCTGGTGGAAAAGGATCGTGGCAGCCATCTTTGGAGACTCCTACACCACATATTCATTTACATTCCTGAACAAAGTCTTTGGAAACACAAATATTTTGGTATTCAAGTGTTAACACCTTTTCAAGGTCAGTGAACCTACATTTCCAAAGGTCCTGATTTCATTTTATTTTATTTTACTTATTTATTCTGTTGCCCTGAGTAGAATGTCATGATGCCATAGCTCACAGGGACCTCAAATTCTTGGGCTCAACTGATCCTCTTGCCTTAGCCTCCCAAGTAGCTGGGACTACAGGTTAGTTTTTCTGTTTTCAGTAGAGATGTGGTTTCACTTTTGCTTAGTCAGGTCTCAAACCCCTGAGCTCAGATGATCCACCCACCTCAGCTTTCCAAAGTTCTAGGATTACAGACTTTTTTTTTTTTTTTTTTTAAGACTAGTTCTCATTTTGTCACCTCGGCTGGAGTACAGTGGCATGATAATAAGTCACTACTGCCTACAACTCTTGGGCTCAAGTTGTCCTCCAACCTCAACCTCCAGAGTAGCTGTGATTACAGGCACACACCACTATCCCTGGCTAATATTCTTATTTTTTTGTACAGATGACGTCTTTCTATGCTGTCAAGAATGGTCTCAAATTTCTGGCCTCAAGTGATCTTCCTGTCTTAGCCTCTCAAAATGCTGAGATTACAGGCATGAGTCTCTGACTTATTTTCATAGAATTGAATCTTTTCAAAAAATAAATACTTATAGTGTAAGTGCCTTGTGATTATTTAAAGTAACTTACAGAGTTATCTTACACATGATGTTTAATACTGCAAAAGCATTCTTGCACAGTGTATAGTGTGGCAATGGACTATACAGACTCAGGAGCCAGATCTCCCAAGTTCAAATACAAACTCTGCCATGTACCAGCTGTGTAACTTTGAATATGTTTCTTAAGCTCTTTGTGACTACGTTTCCTCTTCTATAAAATGAGGGGAATCATAGCCAGAACATAAGATTGTTAGGAAAATTCCATAGGCTCGGAGCTGTACTTGACACTAAAGTTGCACATAGGATGTTGTTGTTGTCATTGTTGTTGTGACACAGGTGATGAGTACTGGGTGTGTAGGGCAGGTGGTGAGTGGGCAGTGGGGTACACGGTCAGTGGAACCCCATGGGTTCTGGCCCATACCTCCGTCTCATCCATTTTGCTTCATCCAGCTCACTGGTGAGTGTGTGGCACAAAAGTCAGGCAGACTAGGCAGCTTTCCACCTGGCTCTCGCTTGATGATGGGGTGCCACTGTACCCCTTCATGTTATGACAGAAGTCTCACACTATGACTGGCATCTCTGCGATAGAGTCATACATCTAATCTCAAGGTTTTAGTATCACACCAAGGCCCAGTAACAGGCTGGTTCTGTCTCAGAGAGATCTCTACCTTCAGCATTACTGGCACGGCTTTACTCCAGGGCTCAGCAGCATTCCAGTTGGCTCCCCTATTGGATATCACCACAGTCTCCAATCTGCACCCAGATTCATTCTGAGAGTTCCAGTGCTGTGTTTTTAGCCAGGAATTCAGGCTGGATTCCAGGGCATAGGGTTCAAGCCACAAGAAAGCTTGTGATGTCTGAAGAGCTGCTTCCTGGAGCATGTATTAGCAAATACATACCTGCATACATACATACAACCTGCATGTACTAGCAAATACAATCTTACATGCATACATACATACAACCTTCCTGGGTAGTTTGGATAGAAAATACTGCAAAATATTCCAATTGGAGATGGCAGGAAATACGCTATCCCAGGGATCCAAATAGGGTATCAGTTGCCCTCTTTTAGTTGGTGGATCAGAGTATGGGAGTTTTTCCTGACCTTGATGGGAATGTCTCCTCTCAACCCCACGCACTTAACCCCAAGGAACTGAATATATAATGCAGACTCTTCAACCTGCCTGTGTTAATGATCCATCTTCAGCTCCTTAGGCAACTCCCTAAATCTTCAAAGTGTACTTTTTACTGTAGTTTTACCTTCTCTCATGATCACTGATGTGTTGCCCTAGCTACAGGCATGTGGCCGACACCAAAGACCAATGTTCCAATGAGCACACCTGTGGCCATCGCAGGGTATTAACATATCCCTGGGGCCACACGGCAGAGAGAATTCTGTGTGTTTCATATTCAGTTGTTCAGCAGACTAGAAACCATGATAATGACTTTCCTGCTTAAAGAAATTAAAAATAAAGTGTTGACTAAAGCATATTAAATATGTTTCAAAAGGCATCAATGAGTTGACAAAAAGTAAAGAAACTCAGAGGGCACCCTGGGCAACAGAGAAGTGCTTTGACCCCTTGGGGGCATTTTCCAGGTTAGGTGAACTTGACTATTGGCTTATAGAGGGATGAAAAATGAAGGGGAAAAGCCTCACGTGGGAAATCCAATTGCTCTGTCCAAAATGGGAAGTATAATTCCAAAAATGTGACTCCCCTGTCCCAACACACATTAAGTTAGGACCCCAAATAGTTACATCCTTCATATAAGGATGAAGGAGAAATAAGCCCCAGTGGTAATAAGGAAAATGGCCTGTTTTAACCTTTGATTCCGAATGAAAGAGAAAAATCTCCTACATGAGTTCATAGAAGCTGGGTACCATGGTTTGTGTCTGTAATTCCAGCTACTCAAGAGGCTGAGGTGGGAGAATCCTTTGAGGCCAGGAGTTTAAGACCAGCCAGGGCAACATAGCAAGACCCCATCTCCAAAATTAGCCAGGCATGGTGGCATGCAAATGAGAAGGCTGCTTGAGTCTAAGAGTTGAAGACTGCAAAGAGCTATGATCATGTCACTATATTCCATCTGGGCAACAAAGCAAAATTCCACCTTTAGAAAAACAAAAGAGTTAAAATATCTTCACACAGTTTATATGCCCTCACATACTTTGTAGTCATATATAGGTGGTCTAAAACATGTCAGGTGAAAAATGGAGTTCTATTTATTTATTTATTTTTAAACTGTATTTCCTTCCTTCCTCCCTTCCTTCCTCCCTCTCTCCCTCCCTAACTTCCTTCCTTCCTCCCTCCCTTCTTTCCTAACTTCCTTCCTCCCTCCCTCTCTCCTTCCCTCCCTTCCTTCCTAATTTCCTCCCTCCTCCCTCTCTCCCTCCCTCCCTCGCTCCCTCTCTTCCTTCCTAACTTCCTTCCTTTCTTCCTCTGATAAAGTCTCACTCTGTTGCCCAGGCTACAGTGCCATGCCATCATCACAGCTCACAGCAAACTCAAACTCATGGGCTCAAGAGATCCTCCTGCCTTAGCCCCCCAAGTAGCTGGGACCTGCTGTAACACTCAGCTAATTTTTTTTTTTTTCTTCTTAATAGAGACAAGGTCTCACTCTTGCTCAGCATGATCTCAAACTTCTGACCTCAAGCGATCCTCCCAGCTCTGTCTCCCAGAGTGAAAAACTCGAGTTTTAATAAGTAATTTAAAGTCCAGAGATTGTGGACTTTAATGGTAATTTGTGCCAGAGATACCTGGCAGAAGGAAACAAATCCTCTCTAGAGGGACTCATCTGTAACCAAGGCCTTCAGGAATTCTCACAGATAATGATCTGGGAAAACATAAGCTTATGCTTTGGGGGAAAGAATTATAAAAGCACACACGGAAACAAAGTACTACAGATGAGAGCCTGAAAAACAACAGACGGTGATTTGAAATACAGGCACACTTCAGAGACAGTATGGGTTCCATCCCAAACCACCTCAACAAAGCAAATTTCACAACAAAGCAAGTCACATAAGGTTTTTGGTTTCTCAGTGAATATGAAAGTTATGTTTACACTATATCATAGTCTATTAAGTGTGCAATAGAATTATGTCTTAAAACCAATGCACCTACCATAAGTTGAAAATACTTTATTGCAAAAAAAATGGCAAACAATCATCTGAATCTTTAGTGAGTTACTATCCTTGTGCTGGTGGAGTGTCTTGTCTCAATGTCTTTGGCTCCTAACTGATCAGGGTGGTGATTGCCGAAGGATGGGTTGGCTGTGGTGATTTCTTAAGATGATGAAGTTTGATACATTAATGGATTCTTCCGTTCATGAAAGATTTCTTTATAGCAAGCAAGCAATGCTGTTTGACAACATTTTGCCTATAATAGAATTTCTTCCAAATTAGAGTCAATTCTCTCAAACTTTGCCACTGCCTTATCAACTAAGCCTTGGAATATTCTCAATCATTTTTTGTTCTTTCAACACTGTACACAGCATTTTTCCTGGGACTAGATTCCATCTCAGGAAACCACTTTTTTTGCTCATTTATAAGAAGCAACTCCTCATCTGTTCAGGTTTTATTATGAGATTGCAATAATTCTGTCATATCTTCAGGTTCCACGTGTAATTCCAGCTTTCTTGCGATTTCCACCCCACCTGCAGTTACTTCCTCTACTCAAGCCTTGAACCCCTTGGAGTCATCCATGAGGGTTGGAAACAACTTCTTCCAACTTCCTGTTAAGGTTGCTATTTCGAACTCATTGTATATATCATGAACGTTCCTAACGGCACCTAGAATGGTGAATTCTTTCAAGAGCCACCAGAGAAGTCACTATTTGTGACAACTATAGCCTTGTGAAATGTATTTTTTAAATAATAAGATTTGAAAATTGAAACGACTCCTTTATTCATGGGATGCAGGATGGATGTTGTGTTAGCAGGCATGAAAATAACATTCATCTCCTTGTACATTTCCATCAGAGTTCTTAGATGACCAAGTGCATTGTCAAGGAGCAGTAATATTTGTAAAGGAATTTTTTTTCTGAGCAGTAGTTCCCAACTTGAAATGCTCAGTAAACCATGCTGTAGGCAGATATACTGTCATCTAGGCTTTGTTATTCCATTTCTAAAGCATAAGCACAGCAGATTTAGCATAAGTCTTAAGGCCCTTAGGATTTTTTTTAAAATGGTAAATGAGCATTGGCTTCTTCATAAAGTCACCAGTAGCATTAGCACCCAGCAAGAGAGTCAGCCTGTCATTTGAAGGTTTGAAGCCAGGCACTGACCTTCTCTCTAGCCATAAAAGTCCTAGATGGCATCTTCTTCCAATGTCAGGCAATTTTGTCTACACTGAGAATCCATTGCTGAGTGTAGCTAGATTTTCTGCATAACTTGCTGCAGCTTCTCAATCACACTGCTGCTTTACCTTAGGCTTCTATGTCATGAAAACAGCTTCTTTCCGTAAACCTCATGAACCAGTCTCTGCTACTTTCAAACTTTTCTTCTGCACCTCTCTCAGCCTTCAAAGAATGGAAGAGAATAAAGGCTTTACTCTGGATTAGGTTTTGGCTCTGAGGAACTATTGCGGCTGCTTTGATCTTCTATCTAAACCACTCAAACTTTCTTTATATAAGCAATAAGATGTTTCACTTTGGGGGGTCATTTTTTATGTTCACTAGAATAGCACTTTTAATCCCTTTAAGAACTTTTCCTTTGCATTCACAATTTAGCTAACTCTAGCGCAAGAAGCCTGCTTTTCAGCCTGTCTTGACTTTCAACATACCTTCCTCCCTAAGCTTAATCATTTCTAGGTTTTGATTTAAGTGAGAAATGCTTGATTCTTTCTTTCACTTGAACACTTAGAAATCACCGTAGGGTTGTTAATTGGCCTAATTTTAATATTGTTGTCTTTTAGGGAACAGGACTGAAGAGTGAGAGACAGGAATGGGTAGTTGGTAGAGTGGTCAGAACATACACAATATTTATCGTTTAAGTGCACATTCTCTATAGATAAGGACTCTTAGTGTCCCCAAACAATTGCAAGCTTAACATCACAGATTACTATAACAGATACAATAATAAAGAAGATGTTTGAAATACTATGAGAATTATGAGATCTAAAAGGAGCACATGCTGTCGGAAAAACGGCCCTGATAGACTTGTTTGATGCACAGCTGCCACAAGCCTTCAATTTGCAAAAAATGCAATGTCTTCCAAGTGCAATAAAATGAAAGACAATAAAATGAAGTTGCCTGTGTTGGTATTAATAGACACTGATTATAAAGTAATTAAATTTAGTATGTTTAAAGTCACAAGCAAAGGAAGTTGGGAAATAAGAAAGGGACATGATACTTTAAATGATCGGGCAGATTTGATGAAGAACCAAATTCAAATTTCAGAAATGAAAATTATAATAGTTGAAATTTAGCTATTATATTTAATAAATTTAACAGCCAATTAGATGTAGCTTTAAAGATTACTGACCTGGAATAATCTAAGGAACACATTCATAATGTAGAGGTGGGGAAATCACAGGATAAGAACCACAGAGAATAGAATGAGATCTACAGATAACTAAGGAGAATTTCAGAAGAAGAAACGAGAGAATATGGGTAAGAGGCAATATTTCAAGGTAAAATGGATTTATCCAAAACTAATGAAATTAAACAGATTCAGGAAACATATTAAACTCAAGAAGGACAAATAAAAAAGTTCACAACTATTGAAAATGTGGTACCAAAGACAAACATAATAAAAGCACTTGGAGGAAAAAAAAATGTATCTACCTTTCTATAAAAATAGCTCATTTGGGGGTCTTACTTACTTTCCACATGGACCAGAGAGAACCTAAATGGTAAATAGACAAATCTGCTTACTCCCTTCTGGATTTGACTGACCTTTCTTCCTTCTTTTCCTTCCTTCATTATTTAATATCTATACTATTAGGTTCTTACCTTTTAAAACAATCAAACTGAAAACTTTTATTCCAAATTAATAATGAAGTTCTTAAAAATCTCAATTTGACCAGATACGAAACCATTTAAAAGCCGTTAGGCTGGGCGCCTATAGCTCAGTGGTTAGGGCATCGGCCACATGATCCTGGGTTTTTTCACAGTGCCAAGTTGAGGTGGCTGCTGACCCCGGGTTCTCTCACAGTGCCATGTTGAGGTGGCTGCTTACCCTGGTTTCTCTCACGGTGCCATGTTGAGGTCATTGCTGACCCTGGGTTCTTTCACAGTGCCATGTTGAGGTGGCTGCTGACCCCGGGTTCTCTCACAGTGCCATGTTGAAGTCAGTGCTAACCCCAGGTTCTCTCACGGTGCCATGTTGAGGTGGCTGCTGACCCCAGGTTCTCTCATGGTGTTATGTTGCAATGGCTGCTGACTTTGGATGGTCTCATGGTGCCATGTTGAGGTGGGTGCTGACCTGGGGTTCTCTCATGCCTCAGCCTCCCAAGTAGCTGGGACTACAGGCACTTGCCACAATGCTTAGCTAGTTTTTTTCTATTTTTTGTAGAGATGGGGTCTCACTCTTGTTCAGGCTGGTCTCAAACTGTTAAGCTCTATCAATCTGCCAATCTCAGGCTCCCAGAGAGCTATAAAATCACAGGCAAAAAGAGTCACCATGCCTGGCCTATTCTTAGGTATTTTAAGTATGTTCTTTAAAAAATAAAATAAAAAAATATTAAAAATGAACAAAAATGTATTAATAAAGATAAAAGGATTTGTTCTGTAAAATTTGGGTTCAGCCAAAAGGCTGCACTTAAGGTCCTAGAAGGTCATGTGTGTCCTTAGGCTGCAGGTTCCTCACCCCTGGTCAGGCAAGCTGGTGTGAGCAGGGGTCTGCAGGGGATGAGAGAGCGAGAGTCACCAGTGAGTGAGTGGGTTTTCCCACCTGCCCTGACACAGGCCCCAGCTCCAGGAAACCTACACCAAGCCAGGCTACCCAAGTTCACCTGTGCACACAGCAAGAGACTCTCTAAATTCCCAAACATCTGTCCCAGCTTGCTGGGAGGTGGAGATAAACTGATGAGGGCTGGGTGGGCTGGCAAAGGCTCTGCAGAGGGCCAGGACCAGGAGCTGAATTCATAACTGGGAACCAGCTCAAGTGTGAACCACCTTGGAAGGAGCTGGTCTAATTTGCGAACCTTGAACCAAGCTAAGCCCCAAATTAATCTTTTTTTTTTTTTTTTCCACTGAATTGAGCACTGAACCAAGGATTTTTCAAAACAGCAACACCTAGTAAGCCATTTTGAACCAGAACCAAGCCTATTCATTTTCTGAAAGTATTGAACTGGAACAATATGGGAATATTAAAGTATCTTTCAAACCAAACCAGAATTGAACTGATCATTCACAAGTGTCCAGCTTGGGATGGAAAGAAATTCTTTTTGGAGAGACAATCCTGCATATATTAAATGTCTGGCTTCAGAGCTATCTTGCTTCACCACAAAATGACACTGCCTAGTGAGCTCCTTTTAAAATTGTAATCTTGAGCTTAATTCTCATGTTTAACTTTTCATTTGTACATTTTACCTGCCTACTTAGTCAATTTTTCTTGATAAGAATCAGAGTTTGTTTTGTCCAGAAATTTTAGCACAATTCCTGGCACATGAAAGATGTGCAGGTGCACATGTGGGGATGGGAAGAGGGGCAGTTGGCGACATAAAATGACCAACAGCTTGAAATTTATTCTGCAGCTGGAGGAAATCATGAAAGAGTGTTAGACAGAGGGTGGTAAGGTCAGATTTGAGTTTTTAATAGATGCAACTACAGGGAAGGGGCGGGGCTGGAGGCAGGAGACAGGAAAATTGGTTATGAAGTGAGTGTAGTAATCCGGGTGAGAATTGATGAAAGGGGCAGGGGCAAGGGCTGGAGTCACAAAATCCCTGGATTCCAATCCTAGCTTTTCTTGCAGCTGGGACAAGACATGCAAAGTCTCTGAGTGTCAGTCTCCTCCCCCACAGAATGTGGATGCTAATGAGGCTTACTCCAGCCTGCTGGAGAGGTTGACTCGGAACATTGTATGTGAAGTGCAGAGCACTTAGATCAGTGACTGGTACATAATAAATGCTCAGCAAACATTAGTTATTCATTTTTTTTTTATTATTATTAGTATTTTATTATTATTATAGATAAAAATATGCACCATAGATGTGGCCCAACCCATCACCCTCCCTCCACCCAAACCTCCCCCCTCCCTTCCCCTTCCTTGGTCCTCTCCTCATAGTCTTG
>CAUYPK010152074.1:0-11918 GCA_963574355.1 Loris lydekkerianus
GAGGGCGGAGCTTGCCGGAGCAGTTTTTTCACACAATGGCTTTCACTGAGCCCAGCTCAGTGGCTCATTTTGGGGCCCCAGACAATGCCCAGAGTTCTCCACACTTTTGCTCAAGCTCTCCCCAAGGCAGCTCAACTGAGCGCCCAGTCCAAGAACAAAAATGTTCACAGGTAAGGCCTTTCCAGTTTGCAGTCTCACTGCTGCTTGTACTCACGGTTGCCCGCGTGATTAGGTTGATGGAACACACGCAGGGACTTGCCTGTTTTCCACTGTTTTTTTCCTCCTCCTGGGGTCCAGAAGTTCCTTGCTCGCTCCCTGTATTCTCAAAGGGATGATCATAGGCAGATCCCACCGGCCAGAGATGTCTGGAGTCTTGTCTCACCAGACTTGCTGTGCCCAGTTGCAGGGAAGCTGTTACTCAGCCGCCATCTTTAATCCAATCCCCCAGGCTGGTCTTGAACCTGTGAGCTCAAGCAGTCCTCCTGCCTCAGCCTCCCAGAGTGCTAAGATTATAGGCATGAGCCACCTTGCCTGGCCAAGAGAAGTTTTTTTGTCACTCTCTTTGAAGTTACTTTGAGATCTAGCAAATTGTGCTATGACTGGAATTTTACAGTATGTTGGCTGAGCAATGTAGATTGAAAGCAGTCTAGTGATTTAATTCTTGATGGAAACCCAAACAGCAGTGTTATGTAGGACAAGTATAATGACTTTTCTTGGGTGGTGTCTGTGGCTCAGTGAGTATGGCGCCGGCCCCATATACCGAGGGTGGCAGGTTCGAACCCAGCCCCAGACAAACTGCAACAAAAACATAGCCGAGCATTGTGGTGGGCGCCTTTAGTCCCAGATACTCGCCAGGAGGATGAGACAAGAGAATTGCCTAAGCCCACGAGCTGGAGATTGCTGTGAGCTGTGACACTATGGCACTCTATTGAGGGCTACAGAGTGAGACTCTGTCTCTAAAAAAAAAAAAAAGACTTTTCTTAACAAGAACACTAAGGGTTCTTGGTAATACAAAGGAAAATCATTTTATATTTTTTAGAAGAATAGGAAATCATAAGAAAATAAATCATTCATTCTGTTAGTGTTTACATTTTAGGCATTTCCTTCCCTCTTTTTCCTGTGGCTATATTTTTGTATGGTTATGATCATACCATAAATGTTTTTTTCATTTCTCACTTTTTCACTAAACATTATAGCATTAACATTTTCTCATGCATACTTTCAGACTCCTTGCATACATTTTAAATACTACTGTTTTTCAGCTCCCTTGTAATCCTGTGGGACCACTGTCATATATGTGGTTCATTGTTGACCAAAATGTTATGCAATGCATGACTCTATTTGAACTTTTTTAAAAAAATTATTTATTTTTATTGTTAAATCATACCTGTGTACATTATCTATTTGAACTTTTTTTGTGGAAGAAACCCAGTTGTTCCCACAGTCTGGATTTAATTGATGGCATCCCTGTGATATTATGCATATTCCTCGGTCTTCTATACTGACTGTTAGCTGATCTACTTATAGAGGCTTGATCTACTTCCAATTCTGTATTTGGGGGTAGGGAGTAATAGGAACACTTTTTAGCTGCTGTGTATTTTATTCATTTTGTTTGTTTTTTGGTGTGTACTTATTAATATGCATTTTTATTTTATTATATTTATTTATTATTATTTTATTTTATTTATTTTTTTGAGACAGAGTCTCTATGTCTCTCTAGGTAGAGTGCAGTGGTGTCACAGCTCACAGCAACCTCAAACTCTTAGGCTTGAGTGATTCTCTTGCCTCAGCCCCCTTCTCTTGCCTCATATTTAAAAATATGCATTTTTAAAAGTATGAATACCCTTTGCTAAATGGCTTCCCAGAACTTTTTTCCAATTAACAGTCCCCTCCCAGGTGGGTATGGGAAATGGTACTTTATTGCACTCTTGCCAATGTTATCAGGAACAATGGAATTTTTACTTGTCGCTGTGTGTTCAGGGCTGATACTAGTTGAGCTCTTTAGAAATGACTAAATTTTCTGTCTGCTAAGATAATTAACTTCGGGAACCTCTTGGTATTTGTATATAAAAAGTCATTTTTAACCTTTAGAAACCGAATTGTTAAAACCATACAAATTTACAATTCAGAAAATTTAAAAGTATAGTTGGGCCTTGGTCTTGCATTTGCTCAGGGTGGTCTTGAACTATGAGCTCAGGCAGTCTACTTGCTTCGGCCTTCCAGAGTACTAGGATTACAGGCGTGAGCCACTGTGCCCAGCCCCTTTTTCTGTTTTAGATTTCTCCAAACGGAGAGTTGATGTTGATAGCATTGATAAATAATACTGGCAGGTAATCATGATAGATATTCATTTGAAGAGCTTTAATAACTTTAAAAGATTAATTTGTGTCAAATTCAAATTAAAGTCTGTTTTAGGTTGTACCAGTAATTTTCTATGTCCAAGGTGCTTTATGCAAAAAAATGTTGATTACCAGCTTGAAGTCTTGGGCAAATTCCATGAACTCTCCAAGTCTCTGTTTCCCTGTCTGTAAAATAGGAATAATATTTTTATATTCAAGGAATGTGAAGTGCTGGACCCCTCAGAGCAAATTAATAAAATTTGACTTTTTTTTTGGCACCATTATTTCTACTTTTGCAATTTTTTTGTTGACCTCATAATCCATGTGTGCACAGACCCATTTACTCCTAGACTCTTCTGGGTATTTACACTTAGCTATTGATTGTCCCAGAATGCCATCTCTTGATGGGAAACTATTATTAAAATGTTCTCTTTGTTTATTTATTTATTTATTTTAGTTTAATAAGCAGTCTTTGACCCAGACACCAGGGCGAGAACCTTCTACTCCCCGTGTACAGAAGAGAGCCCGTTCACGCTCTTTCAGTGGGCTTATTAAGGTAGGTATGCTGTGCTGTTGTTTTCAGTATTGGTTGTGAGGAAGTTTAACAGTCTGATTTTTCTTATGGATAAATGATTTTCTCCTATTCTTTGGGATTCTATAAAAGGTTGATTTGTTAAGACAGTATAGATAGAATTTAGCGTACTTTTCGTTCTCTCTTTTTTTTTTTTTTCAAGACAGGGTCTTACTTTGTTGCCCTCAGTAGAGTGCCATGGTGTGATAACTTACAGCAACCTCAAACTTTTGGGCACAAGCGATCCTCTTGCTTCAGCCTCCCAACTAGCTGGGATTACGGGCCCCTGCCACAAAACCTGGCTATTTTTTAGAGACGGTCTCACTCTTGCTCAGGCTGGTCTCGAACTCTTGAGCTCAGGCAATCCACCTGCCTCGGCCTCACAGAGTGCTAGGATTACAGGTATAAGCCACTGTGTGCCTGGCCTGGAAAACCTATTTTTCAAAGCATTTTGATATGTTTCAAATCAGAGAAGGGGCTCAAGGGAGAAATGAGGGGTAAAAGAAATAAAGGTCTCTTCTTGGGCTTAGGATGGAGTTCTTATTCCTGAGCAGTGGAAAAAGTCTCTTTCATTTCCTAACCTACTTCACATTATACACTTCTTTACTCAATTTGCTAAGCCTATGGAGAAGTGAGGATTTGAGAGATACCAGGGATATTGGTAGAAAAAGTGGATTTCGTAATAGGCTAGTGAGTTTTGGTACCTCAGAGGGTTGTAAGCTCAATATTTTCAACAGTTATAAGGCTCTCTTCCCTTGTATCAAGTCCACTAAAAATCTTATTTTTAAAACAACTACGAAATATACTTCTGTGCTGTTGCCACTATCACTGTTTGCAAATTCAATTTGTAATCTTCACAGGTGATTTGAATTTGTAGTTAAGGAGTATTGCCATCAGGTGGCAGTAGATAACTTGATTATGGGGTTCAAATTTCCATGTGTAAACTGAGGCAAGGTTCTGCTTAATTTAGAAATTAGCCCTATTCTGTGTTACACTATTTTTCTTTTTACAATTGTTTTATTATTAAGGTATATAAATCCAGAAACTTTAAGGAGAGCTTCACTTAAAATTAAAAATTTTTGCACTAAAAAATATCTTGTAATTTTTTTCTTTAAGGTGCAACTATTAGTATTTACAAATTTCTCTAACTCTAATTTTGGTCCTAGTTACAATTTGGTGGTGTGTAGAATTTACTATCAATCCTGTTTTTCTGGGACCAATAGGCTCTGGGACATTAGGTTGCTTGACATCAAAATTTCCTTTGCTTTAATAGAGTGAGAAGGCAACCCATGAAATGGGAGACAATATTTGCAAATAATATATCTGGTTAAGGATTAATATCCAGAATATATAAAGAACTCCTATAACTCAACATAATAAAAGCAGCCTTATTAAAAAATGGACAAAGGACTTACATAGATATTTCTCCAAAGAAAATGTACAAATGATCAAGAAAGACATGAAAAGATACTCCTCATCACTAATTATTAGAGACATGTAAATCAAAACCACAGTGAGATGCCTTTTCACATCCACTAGAAAGGCTATTCTTCTCCCCCGCCCCCCCCCCCAAAAAAAAAAAAAAAACGTTGATGACGATGTGGGGAAATTAGAACCCTTGTGGACTGTTGGTAGGAATGTAACATGGTGTAGCTGCTGTAGAAAACAATATGAGAGTTCCTCAGAAAACAAAAAAATAGACTTACTTTATGATCCAGTGATTTCATTTCTGGGCAAATACCTAAAAGAATTGAAAGCAGGGTCTCAAGGAGTTTTTGATACACGTATATTCATAGCGCTATTATCAGCAATGGCCTTAAGGTGGAAGCAACCTAACTGGCCATGACAGATGCATGGATAAACAAAACGTGCACTATATACACAATGGAATATTTATTCATCCTTAAAAAGGAAGGAAATTCTGACATATGCTACAACGTTGATGAACCTTAAGGACATTAGGCTAAGTGGAATAAGCCAGTCATAAAAGGACGAATATGGTGTGATTCCACTTAACATGATGTGCCTAGAGCAGTCAAATTTATAGAGATAGAAAGTAGAAGGACGGTTGTCAGAGGCTATAGATATGGGAGGAATGGGAGATATTATTTAATAGGTATAGAGCTTCTGTTTTGAAGGCTGAAAAAATTCTGGAGATGGATGATGGTGGTGGTTGCACAATATTATGAATGTATTTAATGCCATTGAACTGTACCATTTAAAATTGTTAAAATGGTAAATTTTATATATTTTTTATTATACTTAAGAAAAAAGAATCCCTTTGCTAGAAGTACATTTACCTGCTTAGATATGGTTAGTGGAATGAACATTGTTTACCCTCTTGTTTTTCTTCTCAATTAGAAAGTCTGTCATTCCATCTGAATTCCCTGTCATAGAGATAATTGTTGAACAGAAAAGTTATAGTCAACTAATTTGTGTTTCTCTGTGTCAGTGGTTCTCAACCTTCCTAATGCCGCAATGTATTTTC
This sequence comes from Loris lydekkerianus, assembly GCA_963574355.1. Lineage (NCBI taxonomy): Eukaryota > Metazoa > Chordata > Mammalia > Primates > Lorisidae > Loris > Loris lydekkerianus. Next base: position 5,399 of record CAUYPK010152074.1, read on the forward strand.
TTTGTTAAAAAGGGGTCGCAACCCACAGGTTGAGAACCGCTGCTCTATGTGTTACCAAATAAATGTTTAAAAATTTGTTTTTTTTATTTATTTTTATGTTTTTGAGACAAGAGTCTCTTGTCACCCTGGGTAGAATGCCATGGCATTATCATAACTCACAGCAACCTTGGGCTCCAGCAATTCTTTTGCCTCAGCCTTCTAAGTAGCTAGGACTACAGGCATGCCCCACCATGTTCAGCTAATTTTTTTCTATTTTTAGTAGAGATGGGGTTTTTACTCTTGCTCAGGGTGGTCTCAAACTCCTGACCACAAGCTGTCCACCTGCCTCCACCTCCCAGAGTGCTAGGATTACAGGGTTATATAAAGCCACCTCGCTTTATATTTTCTTTAAACTGAAGTTAAATGGGTGTAGTTTTCTGTCTTAGTGAACTCTGGTAGTTGGCTTTAGGTGTATTGCTAATTGCTGCTTGAAATGTAAATATATAGTATTTTCTTGGCAGCTGCCTACTTTTTTACTAAGAGAATTTAGGACTTTAGAGTTTATAAAAGAGCTTGTAATTTTATCAGGATAAAACATTTTAGAATAATAATTTTAAACACAAATGTTAGCAAAATTTATAAAACAGAAGGGTAAAATTTTTCATTATAAACAAAGATTTTTTAGCTAACAATAGATGTAGGTTTTTGTTTAGTAGTTCTGCATGGAATAATGAAATGTCTTTTACAAAATTGGTTAGAAGCTTTACAACCAGTCTTGTGTCTCCCCCTTTCAGCTTACTGTGAGGGGTGTACTGTACCCAACTTCTGAAAGGAGCATGTGCTAATCTTATTTTTCTAGAATTTCTGTGGTTTAGCTATTTGATTTCTATCTCGCTTTTTAAAAAATAAAAAGAAATTACAAAAATTTTTTTCCCTCAAGCTTTATTAAAGTGTAATTGACAATCTATTCTGTCTTAATCCCTTTTTTGGCTAGATTATTTTCTCTTCTCATGTAAGTAATTTATTAATGAGAATATTCTGAGTATTGGTGCTGTTATTTATAATGCAGAGTTTAATATTCTGGTTTAATAATGTTCTTTTTTTGGAATTCACATTTATTCTCTTAGGAGAAAAAGGGAAGATTATCATTGTTAGCTGTTACAATAGGTTATATCAGCTTCTAAGCTGTTCAGAGATGAAAGGGCTTTTAGTCTTTTTATTTTATTTTATTTTTATTATTTTATTTATTTTGTCTTTTAGTCTTGCTTTGAATGTCAGTAGAGTCAGATGACCCTCTAAATAAGACCTATACCTTCTGGCTATATTAGGAACTCTTATAGAATTTCTCCAAATTACCCAATCCTGTGTGAGGAAATGACAGATAAGCAAAGTCTTAGAGTAGACTCAGCCTAAGTATTCCATAGTGGGGAGGGAGGAAGAGGGAGGAAGGACTTTTTAAACAGCTGCCAGAGACAACACACCTATGGGGAAAAAAATTATACAGGTAAGTAACTGGCATTTCTTTTCTGGTCTTAGAGGCACAACTCAATCAACCTATATTAGTTAGTTTAAAGCAACTATAAAGTTGCTTCTAATATATCAGCCCTTTCAAATTAGGAAAAGTAATCACTTAAAGAAAGGCAATAGGCTCAGTGTCTGTAGCTCAGTGAGTGGGGCGCTGGCCACATACACTGAAGCTGGCAGGTTTGAACCTGGTCCAGGCCTGCTAAACAACAGTGACAACTGCAACCAAAAAATAGCTGGTCGTTGTGGCGGGCACCTGTAGTTCCAGCTCCTTGGGAGGCTGAGGCAAGAGAATCATTTAAGCCCAAGAATTTGAGGTTGCTATGAGCTGTGACACCACAACACTCTACCAAGGGCAACATAGTGAGACTCTGTCTCAAAAAAAAAAAAAAAAAAAGTCAATAATTTCAGGTGTTTTTGGTAATAGCTTTGGCCTCTCTTGAATAAGATGGTCTGGAGAGGTCCATGTAGAGTTTATCATCAGAATGTTGAGGGTTTTTTGTTCTAAAGAAATTATAATTTTGAAGGCCATATAGCTTTAATATAGCTGAAACAGATGTTTATAAATCATATATTTTCTGTTCCTAAATTAGCAGAAGGTCCTGGGAAATCAGGTGATGTCAGAAAAGAAAAGCAAGTACCCTACCCCAGAATCTGTGGCCATCGGTGAATTGAAGAGAACCAGCAAAGAAAATATGAACTTAGTAAGATACCATTCTTTGGATTTTGTCTCTGTTTGTGCACAAATGTAGGAAGGAGGAAAGTTGATATTCCATCATCTGTTTTACTGTACTTCTTTGGCCATTCAGATACCTTTTTCCCTATTAATTGTTCCATCTATGCTACCTTCTTTCTGTAGGTTTTCATTGATTCATTTCACAAACATACTTTGATTTCAAGAAGGGTATAAGTAGTCACAAACAAGTGACCAATTCAGTACCATATAGCTCCATAAAAAGCAAGTGCTGGAGAGAGTGGTTAATTCTTACAGAGAAGCACCACAGGACAGGTTTTATTTGGGACAGGCCTTTTTTTTTTTTTCTATCGAAGCAGGAACTCAATTTTATTGCAGCAAGCAGCTGCTTATATAGAGCGTGGGGAAGGGGCGGGGAAAGGAGGAAGGGGATGAGGTGTGTGACAGGGTTGGGCCAATGGCATGGTACCACGTTGGCTGTATCTAGGTAGAGGCAGTTTCAGGCAGGGCCTTGCTGAGTCATTGCTATGTGGAAGTAGCTCGATGGATCTACTTCTAGTCAGGCTCGGAAAGTTGCACTAGGCCTAAGGCACAGGGCAGGGCCCAACAATTCCCTCTTTTAACATAGCCCCTGTCTTTGGTTGTCTGCTCTTGCAGTTTCAGTCTTACCCGTCATGGGGATACAAACGTCAATGGTTTGGTCCCTGTCTTAGGTTGACTGAACGCAGAGTGATCTTACCCAGCTTTGGGTACTATGAATCCACTGTACAGCCTCTCCATATCCTGTCTTAGGTTGTCCTAGTTTTGGGATCTTACCCGTCATTGGTGCTATGGAGGGCGGTGAAGAATAATAGTTAGATTCTTGGTTAATGAGCTGGTGATATAGGACCTCGACCTGATTTAATTCCCTCTAACCTTTTTTAAGGATACAGGGCCCAAAGGTGATAACTAACATAAGGGTAAGGGTCAGGGGAAGAAGGTATGGTAAAAAACCATGAAGGCCCATCTACAGGTGATTTTCTGAAATTTCTTTTCTTCTCTTTTCTAGATCTTCTTGGAGTGTTTTGATCTTGATTTGCACGATCTCAGATCTGTTGGCATAAAAGTAGCACTTCTCCTGTAAAAATAAACAGATGCCTCCCTTTTTGGCAGTTAATAGGACTAATCCCCTTCGGCAAGAGACTTCAAATCAACTTTTCTTTCTATACCTATTTATACTCTGCCCCATAGGTTACAATCAATATGCTGGTGTGTTAAGATCACTTTGTTATCAATGGGTTTCTTGTCATTTTCCTTCAAATTTTAGAATTTTTTCCAATATTTCTTTCTAAAACAGGTAAAATGGTTACATTCTTTCAAAGTAAAACAATAAAAGAAGTCTCAGGTAGAGAATTCTTACTTCCCTTCTGTCCTTTTCAATCTATCTTATTACTCCCTCTGTAATGATAACCATTTCATTATATTTTGTCTTTCTTTTCACTGTAGCTTATTCAAAAAGAATATACATAAATATATGTGTTTGTATATCATATGTTATATATAAATATATAATTTATATATTATATGTAACAAAATGTGTGTGTATACACATGCATTCACTTCTTTTTCCCTCAGCTTGCCTTCAAAGAAATACTAAAAATATTGGAGAGAGAAGAGAAACTAAATTTCTGTGTCAATAACTATATAATTTTATCTTTACAGATTTTCAGAGTGTAACTCTTTAGATTATTTGTATACATAGTGCCAGTCTGAATATAGTTTTGTCATTTCAACTCAAAGATTTTATTATTTAAGTAGCAATTTGTATTTGTCTCTTACATTAATTTATCTATTGAAACTTTAGTTTAATTACCACATTTGATTTTTAGAATTTTTGTATAGTACTTTTCCTTATGCACCTTTTATAAAATTTTTAAAACATCTTACTCTTTGCATTTGATTAAATCTAATACTTCATTTATCTCTTCACATTTTTATACACATTTCAATGGCTCATTGATCTTAGAGATGAAAGTAATGCCCCTTTGATAGAAAGGGCTCCCACTTGGGGCCTGGGGTGGGCAGATTCAGGATTAGCGATGCATGCCACACACATGATTTAAGACATCTAATTCAAGGGAAGATAAATCCCATGCACGGCTGGCTAGGAGCACTATAAATGCTGGGACCCTTCTAAGTGAGCTCTCCTGAAGCTTAAGTTATTAAGCTGTAGAATAATTCTGCCTCTGGGGTCAGATACTCTAAATTCTGCTTTAAGAAAACATTCTATGAAGTTTATTCAATGTAAAGAAGCCCAGATAGATGCCTTCCTCAATCTATTTCTTCATCTTAATCCTGGACTTGGATTTAAAAGTGGAATTTTTCTTATTGAATTAGCTCTACTGATCTCATGTAGTAGGTTGAAAAATGTCTTTCCAAAAGAGATTCATGTTCTAATTCCTGGACCTCTGAATGTTACTTTATATGACCAAAAAGAACAAACAAACAAACAAACCCCCCCACACACACACATTTTCAGAAGAAATTTTATTAAGCACCTTGAGGTGGGGAGATTTTTCTGTGTCCTATGGTTGGGTCCTAAATAATATGATTTCTATTATTTATAAGAAGGAGATAAAAGGAGATTTTAGAACACAGAGGAAAAAGTTCTGTGTACACAAAGCAGAGAAAGATCTGCAGATGCTGGTCTTGAAGAATGGAGTCATGTAGCTGTAAACCAAGGAAGCCACCAGAAATTGGAGGAGGCAAAGAATGTATTTTCCCTCTAGCCTCTGGACACAGCACAGCTCTGCTGACCTCTTCATGTTGGCCCAGTGATACTTCATGTTGGCCCAGTGATACTGATTTTCTTAAACAAATCATCATTTGGCTTCCAGAACTGTAGGTGAACAAATATGTGTTTCAAACTACAAAGTTCATACTGATTTATCATAGAATAAAAAAACATATATTCCATGTGACAGAAATTTTATTTTCTTGGAATTCACAAAGTAAGAGTCAGATACACAAAGCCCATGAGCACAAAATAATATCTCCAAGCTATAATGAGAAATTTTCTACCCTATGTTGTGTGTAGACACCCCACAGACTTCTGCTCTTAAAAGACTACTCATCCGGGAGTGGGAGGGCAAACATTTCCTCTGACAATCACTGTTTCTCTAAGGGATGTCTTGAATTTCCACTGACCGTCTTGCAATGGCTGGGAGAATAAACAAGTACTTTGTGAATCTCTTCCAAAAGCATTTCTCTGAGTCTTTTGCCCATCAATATTTTGCCTTATTTTGTTTCATCCTGCCCCAACTTTCTGGTAAGTATCTTGAGTATTCCCAGTGTTCTACAGCCTTCCAAAAAGATGTCCTGACACCTAGAAAATTACAATATTTTTGCCAGGTATAATTCGTATGTGTTTGCCCAATATTTTTAGGTAAAAATAAGGATGTTCATTATACATAGCTAGCACTATATCTGTATGTACATAAATATTTTCATTTTTTAATTTACATTTATATGTTAATAATATGTTAAAATTGAGTGCTAACATTTCTTTATAACACAAAAAACAAGTACCAGAATACACACAGAAACAAATAAAAATTTGAATTAAAAATTAAAACAAAAGATTTTTTCCTGAATGTTGGGCATAAAATGTGGGTGTGCTTTATAGATGGGAGCACATTTACAAGTCAAAAACCAGTAGGTGAATTTATGCTATCTCCAAATAGATTCATGTTGCAGACAATGTTTGAAAGAAGTAAGGAAATACTAAATAAAAAAATTTATTAATTGAAATAAATGAGTCTACTCCATAGACTTATATTTCATAAATTTCTTTTTCTTTGCAGTACTATTTTTTTATTATTAATTCATAGCTGTGTACATTAATGCCATCATGGGGCAACATACACTGGTTTTATAGACCAGTTGACATATTTTCATCACACTGGTTAACATAGACTTCCTGGCATTTTCTTAGTTATTGTGTTAAGACATTTATATTCTACATTTACTAAGTTTCACACGTATCCTTGTAAGATGCACCGCAGGTGTAATCCCACCAATCACCCTCCCTCCGCCTATCCTGCCCCCTTCCTCCCCTCCCTCTCCCCCTTTCCCATAAGCTTGGGTTATAACTGGGCTATAGTTTTCATATGAAAGCCATAAATTAGTTTCATAGTAGGGCTAAGTACATTGGATACTTTTTCTTCCATTCTTGAGATACTTTACTAAGAAGAATATGTTCCAGATCCATCCATGTAAACATGAAAGAGGTAAAGTCTCCATCTTTCTTTAAGACTGCATAATATTCCATGGTGTACATACACC
>CAUYPK010152076.1:0-10780 GCA_963574355.1 Loris lydekkerianus
GTTTCCCTGAAAATAAGACATCCTCCGAAAATAAGACCTACTTACAGGAAAGATAAGACATCCCCTGAAAATAAGACCTAGCGCATCTTTGGGAGCAAAACTTAATATAAGACACTGTCTTATTTTCGGGGAAACAGGGTATGTACTTTTATCTGAAATCCCCAGCTATTCATGAAATTAACCTTAATGTTTTAAGGGACAAACTTCATAAATTTATTAAATTTAAATAAGTACACACACACAGGACTTGATATTTAGCTTAACTCTCTTTTTACAGAAAAAGGCTATGATTTTTTCACTAAGTTTTCTAAGTCAGCCTAAGTCAATACAAATTAAAGCATATTTAACCAACTAAACTTTATGAATATAAAAATCCATGGGGTCTCTGGGCATGTTCTTCTATGATACAGGCACAATTACCTTCACATAGAAAAGTCTCATGAAGTTGCACTTGAGATAGTACATTTGGGCAACACATTTCTATGAAGAATGTACAACACCTTAATTGAGAAGAGACTAGTACTAATACCAATTTGTGAGAGTGACTGAGAAACACAAAATGTCAGACTGAAAAATAGGGCCAATCCTTTCATGAAAACACTGTGAAATCCTTTGCATTTGTTGAAATGTACTAAGAAGTAGAAGATCCAATAGGGAAGATAATAGACAATCATCTTAAAAATTAAGATGATAGATTTTAAGATAATTTTAAAATAATAATAATAGATAGTTCTCCATCATCCTAAAATAGTAGTGCACTTATCTACTACTCTCTGAAGAATAATTAAGTCATCCTCCAGGGTCTCTCGCACAGTTGCCAATGATGGACACAAAAGCCCGAAATAATCTGTATCTAAATATTCTTAAGGCCTTATCTATGCTCAGGAAGAAAAAAAAAAGAACAGTGCTTAGTCAGGTTAGTTCTCTTAAATTATATTGTTCTTACTAGACCCCAGACTTCCCAAAAGAAATTCAATCTAAATATATAGAGCTGAACTCATAAAATAATTTAGACTGTTACAACAATCATTATTCCAAACAAATTCTCCTTAGCATCCATGATGTGACAAGTTGGGTGTGGGAACAATAACACCTTGTATTCTCTTGTTTGGCTATGACAGGGTGGAAGGTGACATTAATCAAAGAAAGAATACTCAAGGCAGGCTGTGTGCAGTTTCAGAAGCTTTAGGACATCCCTTGTGCCTTGTCCAATAATGTTCTCCTTAATGCAGGTTATCACCTGGATTGTTGTTGTTCTTGTGTATAATCTTCAAGTCTTTCCTTTGAAGAGTTAATCCCCCAAGTTTTCCAAATACCTAAAATAATTGTTTGAAAGGCAAAATTGCTCATGAGAGAATACCAGAGAAACCATGCCCTTTACAGAGAAATAATTATCAACTTCTAGAAGATCAGTCTATAGGTTGATGAGAATTTTGGCAGCCATATCACACCATTTTCATACCTTAAAAAATATATTAAAACCACCAACAATATGGAATCATCCTTAATGTTAGAAATCAGTATTATTTGCTATGTTTTGCATTAACATACTAGATGCTAATGATACAGGGCAGGTGGCCCCCAGCCAGCTGTCTCTGCCTGGGTGTGTTGGTGGGCTGTAGCGAGCAGAGGAACCATCAGGTTGGAGGCTCCAGTAGCCAGAGGGGCCAGACAGGTTGCCAGCTCCGGGAGCTTCTGTATTTCCCTCTAGCCTCTGTCTCCCTCCCCTTTCACTTGAATGAACCAGAACCCCCTATTTTCTAGGCCTGGTCAATTACATGTAAGTTTCTTAGACCTGATCAATTTCTTGTAAGTTTCCTAGGCCTGGGAAATTTCATGAAGAGAACACACTTAATATTTTGCCCCAATGGAAAAAAATTGCATTCATTACCCTTGTCCCAGTGAAAGGGATTGTATCCATTAACTTGTTAGGCCATATATACACCCCTATACAAAGGACCCAGGAGGAGATTTCCCAACTTGGTGTTTCTCTTTGCCAGGAGTGCTGGTGCTTTTTCTCTGTATTCTTTTTTGTAAAATAATTCCTGTCTTACCACTGATCTGTGGTCTGTGGATTCGTTCTTCAAATCTCTGAGACCAAGGACCTACTGAAAAAGAAATTCTGCTAACACGAATTAAAAAAAAAAAAATAGCTAAACATTACTTAATCTATATAATATGTTTGACTTCTAAGATTTCTTTTTCAATTTCTTTTATTTTAAGCAAGAAATGCCTCATTATCATCAGACCTTATGCAAGGAAATTTAGATACATTTCCTCATATACTTTAGAAAACATTTCCACATGACAGATTTTTTTATCCCCCATCTTTCAGTTCAGGAAAATGAAACCTGGAGAATGATTTTCCAATGGTCAAAGAGTAATAGCAGGCAGAACAATCATACCAAGTTGCATTAGTCTAAAGTGAAAATCTTTAAAGTCACTGTTTTAATTATTCTGCTTGCATGTATACAAAATATAAATTACACATGAATTGCTAGTCTTTAATAATTGTATTTCAACTCTATCATAATAACACAATTATTTGGTATTCTGTATGCCTTATATTGATTTCAAACAAAATATCAGCTATTGGGGAGAAAGTGATTTTTAGATTAGTTAATAGGTGTAAATTTTAAAGAAAGGCAGGTTAAATCATTTTTAGTCAGATAAAATCTTTTATTAGTACAATTAACATGATTTCTTATTGTGGTTTTACTTCAGTGTTTTTCATGACATGTAAATAGTGCAGCTATTATTCTATGCAGATGTTCATGAATTATTGATCTAATCTCTGTTTAGCAAAAATCACTTTGCTCTATTTTTTCGTAAGTGGTATATATTATGTAAAATACAAAAGAATGAATTATTCATGAATTAAATGATGATTTCAAAATAAACTAACATTCTTTAAATTCAAACAATTTTCAGCTGTTTGAGCATTATTTAACTTCTAAAAATATGTATAATAGTCATGATTATTAGATACATTTTGTAGGTTAAAAACACACAATGGCTAAAGAACAAAGGCAGATTACTGGATTAAATAAATTCACTCAGGCTATCAGATACGAATTTCTCAGGCCTTACTTCCAGTTATTCTGGATATAAACATCTAAAGTAGAATGCAATAAATTTATATGTTGAATTTTACTATTCTTTAAAGTAAACTATGCAAACTATGTTAACTACATTAAAATTGGACTACTCTAAAGTATGGATATTGAGCCCGTGCCATAAATCTATTTTGGGAAGGTGAAAATAGCTTTTCTTGTAAACTTTTGTTCCACTTGAAGTCCTCAAGAATAGTCAAGGACAAAAACTGTGTCTCTTTAATTTAAAAGAGTATCTATTTTTATATGCCTGTGAAATGTTGCATGTAGCTTTTCTACCTAATTCAATCCCTCAGTATGCTGCAAAGTCAGTTTAAAAACTTTCATTCTTAATTTCACAACTGAAGGTTGTTTTATAACAAAAACCTACTGAAAAGATCATTTAAGTATTTAGGAAAAGAAAAATGCACTGGTTAGTTGGTCGAATAAGAAATAAGTGTGGCAAACTACTCTGTCTTTTTGTTTGGGTGAAAAATAATGAATATATGATGCTTTTTGTCAAGGCAAAACCATGTCTTATGAACAAATAGTGACCCGTATGTACACTGATGTTCACAAAACACATTTGATGAGGGATCAGAAATCCCCTCCTATCTAAGGTAGCAGTGACAATAACTTCTCAATAACTCGACTTGAGAGCATTTGGAAGGTACAGGTTTGAGTCTTTGTTTTGAAAACCACAAAGTGATAAACACAGAGACTGAGAAGAGGAGAAAAAGGAGGAGAAGGAAGAAGAGGATGATGATGAGGAAAAGGTACGTAAAGAGAGAAGAACCAAACAGTTATAGCTGGGTCTCTATTCCTTTTTTTTTTTTTGCAGTTTTATTATTTTTTTTTTATTAAATCATAGCTGTGTACATTAATGTGATCATGGGGCATCATACACTAGCTTCATAGACCGTTTGACACATTTTCATCACACTGGTTAACATAGCCTTCCTGGCATTTTCTTAGTTACTGTGCCAAGACATTTACATTCCACATTTACTAAGTTTCGCATATACCCTTGTAAGATGCACCGCAGGTGAAATCCCACTAATACCCCTCCCTCCATCCACCTCCCCCCTCCCTCCCCTCCCTTTCCCCCTTCCCCCTATTCTTAGGTTGTAACTGGGTTATAGTGTTATCTGGTTTTGTGCTCATGTAGGAGAGAATGCATTTTAGTATTCAGCCAGCACTTCTGCCCTCTTGGAGAGCACATCCCTACTGTCATGCCAGAACTGGGTTATCAGTCTTTTTCAACTTTGCCATTTCCTGCTCCATTTCTTCTCCATTCACCTGAATGTGTTCCTAACAGGACTGCTTCCCACCCAGCTCCCCACCCATCCACTAAAATTGCTCAAGTCAAAGTCAGCAATGATCTCCTTGTTGCTGAAACAATGATTGGTTCTCAGTTTACACCTGACGTACTAGCTTCTAGGCACCATTAGTCCACAGGAATTATCTGCTCATGAGGCATCAGGAACACTTTATGAAATGAGCTGGCTGTGGTGTCACATATCTGGAGTTCCAGCTCCTGGGGAAGCTGAGGCAAGAGGATTGCTTGAGCCCAGAAGTTCGAGCTTACAGTGAACTGCACTACAGCCTGGTCAATAGAGCAAGACATTTTTTCTGAAAAATAAAGAATTCTCTTGGTTGAGGTAGATGGATTGCTTGAGCTCAAGAGTTCACGACCAGCCTGAGCAAGACCAAGACCCTGTCTCTGAAAAATAGCTGGGCATTGTGGTGGGTACCTATAGACCCAGCTACTCAGGAGACTGAGGCAAGAGAATCACTTGAGTCTTAAGAGATTGAGGTTGCTGTGAGCTATGACACCATGGCACTCAACCCCAGGGCAGCTAAGTGAGACTCTTGTCTCCAAAAATAAAAAACCACGTTCTCCACAGAGTGGGTGGTAAGGAGCAGCAGATATGTAGTGGGTGTAACTACTCAAAGATGGGTTCTTTGCATATTTTTATCTATAATTAAAAAAAAAAAAGAAAAGAAAAAAAAAAAGATGGGTTCTTTGTCCCATTACTTTTTTTTTTTTTTTTTTTTGAGACAGAGTCTCACTATGTTGCCCTGGGTAGAGTGCTGTGGCGTCACAGCTCACAGCAACCTCAGACACTTGGACTTAAGTGATTCTCTTGCCTCAGCCTCCCTAGCAGCTGGGACTGTAGGCGCCTACCACAAGGCCTCGCTATTTTTTGGTTGTAGTTGTCATTGTTGTTTGGCAGACCCACCAGGTCTGGTGTATGTGGCTGGCATCCTAGCTGCTGAGCTACAGGTGCCAAGCCACTTTTTTTTTTTTTTTTTTTTTAAGAGACAGAGTCTCACTTTGTCACCCTTAATAGAGTACCGTGGCATCACAGCTCACAGCAACCTCTAGCTCTTGGGCTTAGGTGATTCTCTTGCCTCAGCCTCCCGAGTATCTGGAATTGCAGATGCCTGCCACAACACCTGGCTTTTTTTGTTGAGAGAATGGGACATAATTATAAAAGGGACTAATAGATGCAATCAGTGTAACCTAATTCTTTGTACCCTCAGTGAATCCCAAAACAAAATTGCTAGGAATTTAAAGATGTTAACAACAGAACAGGTCTCAGGCCTGTGACGCTGATTCTGCCCATGGGTGGGCCCACGCTCTCAAATTTCAGCCCTCACCATCTTTTCCTAAAACACCGAGCTCCAGTCACACTGGCCTCCTCACTGTTCTCAAAGTGCCAGCTCCGAGGTCTTTGCACTCTTTTCCATGTCATTGCTTCTATTTTGTTGTTGCAGTTTGGCCGAGGCCAGGTTTGAACCCACCGCCCTCAGTATATGGGGCCGGCGCCTTACTCACTGAGCCATGGGTGCAGCCCCAAGCTGTTTTTTTGAGACAAAGTCTACTGTTGTCACCCTGGGTAGAGTGCTGTGGGGTCATACCTCACAGCAACTTCAAACTCCATGGATGTAAGTGATCAATCCTCTTACCTCAGCCTCCTGAGTAGCTGGAGGATGACAGGAACCTGCCACAATGCCTGGCTAGTTTTTTGTGTTTCTCGTAGAGATGGGATCTCACTATTGCTCAGGCTGGTGTCAAATTCCTGAGCTCAAGGAATCCACCCCCTCAGCCTCCCAGAGTGCTAGGATTACAGGTGTGAGCCACCGTGCCCAGCCTGTCCCATTACTCTTAAACCTATAAAACACAGTTTTAAAGATCAAAATAGAAAAAAAATTTTTTTGAGACAGAGTCTCACTTTATTGCCTTCGGTAGAGTGCTGTGTCGTCACAGTTCACAGCAACCTCAGACTCCTGGGCTTAGACGATTCTCTTGCCTCAGCCTCCCGAGTAGCTGGGACTACAGGTGCCTGCCACACGCCCAGCTATTTTTTGTTGCAGTTTGGCCAGGGCTGGATTTGAACCCACCACCCTCAGTGTATGGGGCCAGCATCCTACCCACTGAGCCACAGGCACTGCCTGAAAAAAAAAAAATTGTTTCTTTTATGACAGAGTCTTACTCTGTCTGCCAAGTAAAACTCAGTGGCACCATTATAGCTCACAGCAACCTCAAACTCCTGGGCTCAAGCAATCTGCTTGCCTCAGCCATCCAGGTAGCTGGGACCATAGGCATGCACCACCATGCCTGGCTAATTTTTTGATTTATTTAGTATCAACTGGGTCTCACTCATGCTCAGGCTGGTCTCAAATTCCTGAGCTCAAGCAGTCTATCTGCCTCAGTCTCCCAGAGTGCTAGGATTACAGGTGTGAGCCACCATGCCTGGCCAAACCTGAAATAACCTTTTTTTTTTTTTTTTTTTTTGAGACAGAGTCTCTGTTGCCCTGATAGAGTGCCAAGGCATTGTAGCTCACAGAAACCTGGGACTCCTGGGTTCAAGTGATTCTCCTGCCTCAGTCTCCGGAGTAGCTGGGATTGCGGGTGCTTGCCACCCAGTACGGGTAATTTTTCTATTTTTAGTAGAAATGGGGTCTTGCTCTTGCTCTTGCTCAGGCTAGTCTCAAAGTCCTAAGTTCACAAGATCCACCCACCTCGCCCTCCCAGAATGCTAGGATTACAAGCATGAGTCACCGTGGCCAACCTAACTTTTTTTTTTTTGAGACAGATTCTCACTCTTGTCTCCCTGTGTAGAGTGCTGTAGCATCAAAGCTCACAGCAACCTCAAACCCCTGGGTTCAAGTAATCCTCTGTCTCAGCCTCTGGAGTAGGTGGAACTTTAGGCAAGTAGTACAACACCCACCTAATTTTTCTGTTTTTGGTAGAGAATGAAGTCTTACTTCACTCCTGCTGGTCTGGAACTCCTGAGCTCAAGTGGTCCTCCCACCTCGGCTTCCCACAGTGCTACGATTACAGGTGTGAGCCACAGCATCTGACCCAAAAATCAAATTATTAGGAATTTTTGGGGATTATGGTGTTGGGCACACTTCTTGAGAGTGGAACACAATTATAAGAGGGACTTAACCTAATAGATGCAATCAGTGTAACCTAATTCTTTGTACCCTCAGTGAATCCCAAAACAGAATTACTAGGAATTTAAAGATGGCAACAACAGAGCAGGTCTCAGGCCTGTGACGCTGATTCTGCCCCTGGGTGGGCCCACACTCTCAAATTTTAGCCCTCACCATCTTCTCCTAAAACACCCAGCTCCAGCCACACTGGCCTCCTCACTGTTCCTCAAAGTGCCAGCTCAGAGGTCTTTACACTCCTTTCCATGTCATCACTTCTACTGAAATGTTCTTTTTCCAGACATCTAATGGAAGTTGCTCCCTCATAGCTTCCTATGTGTGCTCACGTGTCACCATCTCAGTTATGCATGCCTTAACCACTTTGAACAGCCCATGGAAAATTGTCCCTTTCTACCCCAGCCCCTTTCATTGCCTTTTTTCTCAGGAGTACTTAACTGCCATCTGATAGGCCATAGATTTCTGTCAATTGATTATTGTCTGTCTTCTACCACTGAGATGTGAGCTCCTTGTGGCAGGGAGTTTTGTCCACTGTTGTTCACACCTAAACCAGGGCCTGGCACATAATAGGTGCTCGATAAAATATTTATTGGCTGAATTAATGACTTTGAAAAATAGCTATATATATTTTTTGTTTGGTTGTATTTTTTTTTTTTTCTTTTTGAGACAGAGTCTCACTATGCTGCCCTAGGTAGAGTGCCGTGGTGTCATAGCTCACAGCAACCTCAAACTCTTGGGTTTAAGTGATTCTCTTGCTTCAGCCTCCCAAGTAGCTGGGATTACAGGCACCCGCCACAACACCAGACTATTTTTTTTGTTGCAGTTGCCATTGTTTGAACCCGCCAGCCTCAGTGTATGTGGCCTACGCCGTAACAACTGTGCTATGGGCACTGGGCCTATTTTGGTTTGTTTTTTGTTGTTGTTGTTGTTGTTGTTGTTGTTTGCAGTTTTTTGGCCGGGGCTATGTTTGAACCTGCCACCTCTGGCATATGGGGCCGGCGCCCTACTCCTTTGAGCCGCAGGCGCTGCCCTTGGTTTGTTTTTTTAAGACAGAGTCTCACTTTGTCACCCTTTGTAGAGTGCCAGGGCATCATAGCTCACAGCAACCTCAAACTCTTGGGTTCAAACAATTCTCTTGCCTCAGCCTCCCAAGTAGCTGGGATATAGGTACCTACCATAATGTCTGGCTATTTTTAGAGATGGGATCTTGCTCTTGCTTGGGCTGGTCTGGAGCCTGTGAGCTTAGGCAATCCACCTGCCTGGGCCTCCCAGAGTTCTAGGATTATAGGTGTGAAACACCGTGCCCAGCCCTAAGTATATTTGAAAAATAACCAAAAAGAGTTTGTAGAAATTACGCTTGGCACCTGTAACATAGTGATTATGGTGCTGGCCGCATACACTGAGGCTGGAGGGTTTGGGACGCAGCCCAAACCAGCTAAGCAACAAGGACAACTGCAACAAAAAAATAACCGGGCGTTGTGGTGGGCGCCTATAGTCCCAGATATTTGGGAGGCTAAGGCAAGAGAATTGCTTAAAAACCCAAGAGTTTGAGGTTGCTGTGAGTTGTGACGCCGCAGCACTCTACCTAGGGCAACATAGTGAGACTCTCTCAAAAATAAAAAAGGTTTGTAGAAATTAAAAGCATCTTATTTTATGTTGTATTCCTTTTATTATCAGTGAGGGTAAGTATCAGTTCATATGTTTTTTGGAAATAATCTGTTACTTTCTTGTGAACTTTTTGTTCACGTTCATTAACCATTTTGTGTAAGGCTTTGAGTTTAATTTGGATTTTATAGGTAAAGTTAAAGGCACAAATGAGGCAGCCAAACAGACCTAAGCTATTAGTTCCAGAGCCTATTAGGTTTTAAGTCATTCTAGACATAGTGGTCAATCTAGGATTCCCTTCATGCCACTTTAGGTGTCTTTGGGCCTTGCAGCTTTGTCTTCCCTGAGATGCATCTCAAATAGATGTATTTCTCAGCATTCCGCGAACACTTTTTAAACTTAATATACTTTTTGTTTCTTAGGCTTACGGTGAGGGCTCCGGTGCTGACTGTAGACGTCATGTTCAAAAGTTAAATCTACTGCAGGGACAGATTTCAGAACTGTCACTCAGGTACAGTTGTTGGAGAGGAACACAGTTTTTTCTCCTGCTTTCATCTTTCCTGAATAGTGGATGTATACAGTGAAAAGGTCGCTAAGACTTCCACGTCTTACCATATAGCAGTTGAATACTCTGAGCAGTCCTCCCGCTGAAAATAACTAAAACATGCTGGCTGTAATATTCTAAAAGCACTAATAAACTGATAGGAAAGTAAGTAACCCTCAGAGGTAAAAAATGAAATAAAAGCCAAAATCCAGAGAGGAAGCACCTGAGCCACTGGGGTGATTGAAGCCTGATGCTCTGCAACCTCCATGTAGATTGGGGAGGGATACGAGAGACAGGAGACAAAGACTAGGGCCTGGTCAGTGTGGAGAGATCCTAGGAGACATCCATTCAAATCCAAGTCCCCAAAGGACTCCACCCTCAGTAAACAAAAACACCCACTCTGTAACAGGTAGGTTCTCTGTTTCGCAATGGCTGAAGAGGGAGAAATAACCTCTCCAAGATTTTGGAAGCGTAAAGAAGCTGCTGCATGGATTTTTATCCTTTTATACTCAGGCTGAGAATTTTTCATTTGCCTTAGAAAGCAAAGATAAATGCAACTCCTCTTTGAAGCAACATGTCTTCTACCCAGGCCTTAAAGAGTTCCCACAAATAAAGTTCCAAGTCACATGTACTCAAGTGTTAAAAATCCTTAAACACTTGAAAACAGGTCACCAGGGGCAAAAAGACCACAGAAACAACAGTCAGAAAAGTTGAATGCGGGTTGAGCACAGTGGCCTATGCCTATGATCCTACCACTCAGGGAAGACAAGGTGGGAGGATTTCTTAAGGTCAGAAATTTGAGACCAGCTTGAGCAAGACCAGAAACAAGACCCCCAGGAGCTAGCATTATTCTAAGTCCACATCTTCTGCAAGTGTATCTCTTTGTCCCTGATTTGTATGGAGGTCTCCCAACCCAACTTGATGGTGCTCAAGGCTACCATGAAAAATGGTTTTTACTTATTATTAAGATAATTTCCCCCCTTTGGACATGCTCTTAATGCAAACTTATATTTAAGATTCTTAGCTAATCCTCCCTGGAAGGTAATTTACAGAGATAAATTAACCCTATGTTTATATT